>JARKIA010000659.1:0-25788 GCA_029289565.1 Mycena galericulata
CGAGACGGTTGAAGACGAGTCTGTTCGAATCCGGGCGGACATTGAACGAGCAGAAGAAACAAAATTGGACAGAGAGAGGTTCGAGCGTCACAGGGGCGGCTGGAAAGCCATGCTTTCGACTTGGGATCAAACTGACAATTGTACACTTATATCATCTGGTTTTCAACATCTTTGTCGTCTTCCATATAATTACCGGCTTTGAATGACGGCAGAAAACCGGGAAGTCTGGATAGCTTACCTGAGTCTGGTAGCAGGAGTCATGGTCGAGCTTGAAGGGGTCAGTTTCGGGGGTGTGAAATTGAACATCATCTTACCAGAGGTTTTTCACCGGATGGAGGGGCACGACGGTGACCTCCCCATGACTGAAGCTCCGCTTACCAGTCTTGATTATTCTTAGCAGAGATTTACAATTGGGATCCGGGCACGCAACATCGGCATCGGTAGACATCCAGTCATTTGCATGCGACGGCCGCTGTTTTGCGGCCAGCAAAGGGAGGACTGCACCTTCGAGTTGGAAGAGTTCAGAGAAATAACCAATGGATCCTAAGTAAGGACGTTACCCAGGAGTATATAGAGAAGCCTTGACCTGGAGGCAGATATAGCATCTCACCCTCCAAGGTGAAGTAGTCTCCTTCTTTGCGCCACATAGTATGCGTTTGGCCCGGTGGACATATCACCTTCGACTCGTAAGTCGTATAGCTCAAAGGTATCGTCCGTCGGCGACATTGGGTACGGGCTAGCCACTTGCCAAATTGCCCTTCAGAGACTCAGAGCTGAGTTTTTTCGATCTTGGCGGAAGCTACGTGGGCTGTCAACCTTCAGCTTGATTCGAATTCGGTAAACTGCAATAGGTTGCTTCAGAATCGATCTGATAATCGAAGAATGAGACTCACCCAGGTTCGGGAGTGGTTTGGAAGAGCTAGCGCAGTGATCCGACGCGGCCCGGTCCCGTTAAGAAACGGCGTTTGCGTCAGATGTATGCTACTGATGCCATTCTTCGTAGGTGTTGGTTTATAAACACGTTTATAAGCGCCCTGTTTATAAGCCAGTATTATAAACCGGTTTTAAATCGCTAAAGAATTGTATAGGGCCCGACCGGCAGTTGAACGGCAGCAGCCCACTGATCACACGTGACCGGGAGTTTAAAAAGTTTGAACCTCTTCTCCCCGGCGGATCCCTGCCGCGCGTCCCATCATCGTCGCCATGACTGAGACTCCATTCAAGATCTCCATTTCCCGATGAGAAAATCTCTCTCCTCCGCAAGAAACTCGAGCTAACCACGTTCCCGGATGAGCTCGACAATTCCGGGTGGACGTATGGAGTACCGTTGGCGGATGTACGGCGGTTCGTCCGAAAGATGGAAGAGTGGATATGATTGGAGGGAGCACGAATCAAAGCTCAATTCTGAGCTCCCCCAATTCACCCGCGACATCGAGGTGGAGGGCCACGGGATGTTGAACATACATTACATCCACAAGAAAAGCGATACAGTTGGGGCGATCCCGCTGCTGTTTATCCACGGATGTGAGTCATTTAAAGAGGGACTCGGATTCTCCTTAACCCAGGATGGCCAGGGCCCGGAAGTTTCCTCGAGGCACACAAGATTTTGCCGCTGTTGACGACGCCCCTGAAAGATGCTCCCGCCTTCCATGTCGTCGCGCCGAGCCTACCTGGTTTCGGCTTCTCGCAAGCGCCTGCTACCAAGGGATTCGCTCTCGAACAATATGCAGAGGTAATTGGGAGAGGTTTCACAGTTGACGACCATACTGATCTTTCAAGGTTGCCAATAAATTAATGTTGTCCCTCGGATACAAAGAATACGGTCAGCCAGCAGTCCGTCCCGGAAATCGATTCTGATGCAACAAATTCTCACACAGTGACCCAAGGAGGAGACTGGGGATATCCAGTATGTGTCCCTGCATTTTACTCATGGTAGTTGGAGTCAAACAATAAACGTTGACCCGATCCATAGATAACTACCACAATAGCAAAAACGTATGGCGGGACACACAGCAAGGCGTGGCACACGAATATGGCCATGTAAGTACGTCTCATGTCCTCAGAATTAATTGGTCAACCTCGATCAGTGGCGATGACCCGAAATCAACGACAGAGCCTCAGCTCACGGATAAGGAGAAGGCAGGCCTCGAGAGAACTGCCTGGTTCCGCCGGGTCGGCACAGGATATTTTATCCAACAGGCGACCAACCCGCAAACTCTGGGGTATTCTCTTTCGGACTCCCCGGCTGGTCTCCTAGCATGGATATACGAAAAACTGGTGACTTGGTCTGGTGCGTATCCCTGGGAGGACGACGAAGGCAAGACAGTGGGAAATTTACCTTTTTCTTCCATTGATAACCTTGCAGTTCTCACTTGGATCTCGATCTACTGGTTCTCGCGGGCTGGACCTACGGCGTCGCTGCGCATCTACTTCGAGGCTGACGGCGATAACGGATTTTTACCACCCGACCCCCGCCCAACTATTCCGCTCGGCATTTCTGTCTTCCCGCAAGATCTTTTGGTATTCCCAAAAAGGTGCGGCAGCATTCTATGAGGACATAAATTTGCAGCTGATACTTCCCGATTCGATAAGTTGGACTCAGCATTTGGGCAACGTCGTATTTCACGCAGAGCACGAGTCCGGCGGTCATTTTGCTGCATACGAACGGCCTGAAGATCTCGCGGATGATCTCCAAAAGATGTTCGGCAAAGATGGACCAGCGTTTGGCGTTGTATCGGGGAAAACAGGTTATGTGGAATCGGCCTAAATTATGGCTTGTATTACGATTAAATGTGTTGCCTGGACCGCAAAGTCATGTTCAGAGCTTTGATTTCGTATCGCTTTCCCCCGGGGCTGCTTCTTGTGCGGCCAGAATCTTGAGTTCTCGGCGGAGAATTTTACCGGCAGCACTTCAGAAGGTTGAACCTTCAATTCAAGAGGGGAAAACAGACGAACAAACCTTTTGGGTACCTCATCTACAATCCTTACACCTACAGGGTGGTCAATCAATCCGGTCGTTACTATATGAATTGAGGAGAATTGCGCACCCCCACGTAGGAACTTATGGTTCGCAACCTGTGCTTCCATCCATTTTACGATACTGCTTTCAAATTCGGCGCGGGCGCGGGCACTTTTAATTTCTTCTGGATTGGCGTGAACAATGTAGGCTCTGTAACCGGAGGTGGTCAGGGCCATTAACTGGCGGTTCGCTGGGAGCAGGAGCGTAATGCGATGAACGAACCTAGGCAACTCGGTTGCCTTTTCGACGTTTTCAACTCCAATTACCGCCACATCGGCGATTTTGGGATGCGTGAGCAATACGCTCTCTAACTCAGCAGGAGGCACTATCCAGGAAATCGAAATAAATTCGTGAGACGAAAGTACACGGGCATGAAATACCTTGGAACCCCTGAGTAAAATGAGTAACCGGCGAGACAGCAGGGAAACAGCGAGTCTCACCTTGTACTTGATAAGTTCCTTTCGTCTATCAACAATATAATAATATCCTTCACTATCTCGCCTCGCGATGTCCCCTGTCTTGTACCAGCCGTCGGGAGTGATAGAATTTCTAGTCGCCTCTGCATTGTTCAAATATCCCTGCCAACAACTTCGCGTTCAGTGCAATCAGAACCTTTACGAACTCAGTACTGACCTTCATCACGGTCTTCCCGCGCAGCCACAGCTCCCCCGGCTGACCGTCTGCCGCGTCGACCGCGCCGTCCTCGTCGTGTACAAGCCGCGCTTCTAGATTCGGCAACAATTGCCCAATGCTACCTAATTTTCTGTCGGCATGTGCGACGTTCAGAATGTGCGAACAGGGCGACATCTCCGTGATCCCATACGCTATATAAAAACATCGATCAATTCATATGAATAAGGTGTTAGAAGGGAGGATCACCTTGGGCAATCGTGCAAGGCAATCCAGCACTCCGTTTTGCGAGCAATCTGCGTTTGACCTGGAGAGGTGGCAGATTATATTAATCTGAGAGATTGAGAGGGAGGAGCTAGACATACCGTACGAACGAGATCTGGAGCAAGGGGGGCAGCAGCGGAAACTAGATATCGCAGAGTCGAGAGATCGTATGAGTCCACGGCTGATACATAACCTGACTCAATTAAACACCGTCACGAAATGAAACTGCATACCAGGATGCCGCGCTAGAACAACCAGAACCGGGGGCACAATATATGCAAAGTCCACTTTATACTTCTCGATATTGGCGCAAAACGCGACCGGCTCAAAGCGCGTTTGGACTACCACAGAACAGCCGCGGAAGAATGCGAGGTTGAGCAGTTGCGAAATCCCTGAGATAATTGCGAATTAGTATTCAGCGTGATCCTGCTCGACTGGGAAGATTTATCTGCGCACCGTAGGTGTGGTAAAAGGGAAGGATCCCAATGATGGTCTCTCCGGGTCCGAGAGGAAAATCAGGGCCAATAATATCCAGGAGAGTGGTGAGATTTTGGTGGGTTGTCTGATTTTGGATATTAAATTAGAGCAATGAACGATATCGAGAGGACAATTACCTCGACTCCCTGTATTCACGCAACTGGTGAGATAATTCAGAACCAACTCTCAGGACACTAACCTTCGGTTTGCCAGTCGTCCCCGAACTGTAGCACAAATACACTGTTTCGTGGGCTTTCGATCCTTCAAACTTTTCTTCCTCGTTCAAGGCACCTCGTGAAAGCAGATCTTCCATACTTAAGAGCCCAAGAGCACCAGCGCTTCGGGTGGCACCTGGCCCTCCTGCCCATCGAAGATCGCGTCCCAAAACAACGGTCCTTTTCTGTCCTTCGTCTCTCGCAATCCCCAATTCCGAATACATCGCTTCAACAACTTGAAGGCCGTCTTCAGCAGTAAAAAGCAGCGTGGCACCGCAGTCGGTATACTGGTGCGCCAACTCCCGTGCGGTATATGCGCTGTTTGCGAAGCTGCACCGGAGCCCCGCCGCGATGCCTAAATCAACAAGTTTGTATCCCCTTCAAGAGGCTCAGGTGTAATACGCACAGCCGTAGAGCACAATCGGCCACGCGAGGGAATTCGGAGAATAAATGAGAATGGTGTCACCCCTTCTGGAGAACGGACGCGTCGCGGGGTGGTCTCGTAGTCCGTGAGCGACCGACAAAGAGAGATTCATCACCTGCGCGCGCGTAATGGTCGTTCCAGTCGTCGCGTCGACGAATGCTTTCATAGATCCAGGGAAATCGCCAACATTGCCGGGTACACGAGAAGCGAACATCCGAGTAAATACGGACGTGCTAACGATAGGGACATCGCGGCGGGGAGAGGTGTAGATGTGTGGGGCCATGAAAGACGGAAGGAAGGATACACACACGTTGTATGTAGATCAATCAAAAAAGCTCGGTAATCGGGGCGCCCACTGGAGATGTGATCGTGAGCAAACCCGCGCTAAGCCCATATTATTATAACCTTGCTAGTCAAGGTCCCACTCCGTGAAAAGTCTGCTCCCGAAACCTGCCAAAACCAAAGTGAGCCAAATACTAGCGGGTCCAAGCTCGTCGAAACTAGCCGAAATCTGCCAGAACCAAATACAGCCAAAGACCCCTGAGCCCTCGCTCTCGATCCCTCGATCACTCTCGATCATCACCTGCTCCCGAAACCTGCCAAAACCAAAGTAGGCCAAATACTAGCGGGTCCAAGCTCGTCGAAACTAGCCGAAATCTGCCAGAACCAAATATAACCAAAGACCCCTGAGCCCTCGCTTCTTCACGTCTCTCGATCATCCAGAAACAAAATCTGCTCCCGAAACCTGCCAAAACCAAAGTTGACCAAATACTAGCGCGTCCCAGGTCGTCGAAACTTAGCCGAAATCTGCCAGCGGGAACACCCGCTACTTCCGTATACTTCCGGGTAACGCGAACAAAACCACAGCCATAACCAAAGTTGACCAAATACTAGCGGGTCCCAGGTCGTCGAAACTTAGCCGAAATCTGCCAGCGGTTACACCCGCTACTTCCGCATACTTCCGGGTAACACAAACAAAACCAGAAATGTATCTTGGTGTCAGTGTTCATACCTGCTCCCCCTCCAGCATCCCCTTCATGACACTCCCAGTACTTCCGCTCCCTCTCCGCCATGACCTGCTCCCGCACCAAGCCCATCTTTGCTGCCCATGCCCGCCTCCAACAACAAAAGCTCGTTCTCGACGCAGCCCTGGGCTTCTATGCGATCCAGGGAAATCCTTTTGTCTTCCAATTTAATTTCACCATTTTCACTTAATCCTAGCTCCCTGTTGCCCACCTAAGCCCAAGCCCCACCGACCTCCCACCCCGCCAGCGACATCCTGTCGAAATCCCGTTCAACGCCGCATACCACGCAAGCGCTACGTGGTCCACGGGCCACGTCCCCGCCACCTATGGTCCCATTGCTAGCATGGACACCTGTGGACACTGTGTCCCCAGCATCTTCAACCGCGAGATCGAGCGACTCACCTGCGTCGTGCGCCAGCTTCTGAGCATGTACTTTACTACCACCCTGCACACCAGCTTTTGTTTAGTATCGGTGACTTCGATTGTAACTGCTGTACGAACGAAAGCTCATAGATTATGCTTATTAACTGCTGTGACTACCCTACCTCTGAATAGCTTACGTGTTAAGCACTTTTACCCTAGCAAGGTTTAAGACGGCAGGAGCCGGCCCCTCGTTTGAATTGAGTGCAGTGAAACAGAGTGAAACTTTGAGGCGGAGACCTAAGGGTGAACGTATGCGTGGGCTTACGATGCAGGACATTTCTTTATTGATCAAGGCCAAAAAAAATCAATCAGTGAATGGAATGCAAGGAGGTCGTATTCGATTTTGTGGTTTTCTTAACGATGGATGTCCGATAAGGCCGTTTCAGATAGAGAAATGAAGCCAGTGGAACAGCTTCGAGGATCCTGTCATTTGCAACCATTCCAGACCGTTGAAGCCTCTTATCCTCACCCAGATCTCGCCCTAAAATCAAGAAAACCAAGATAAGCGAAACGACGTAGATGGCAGCAACCCATCAGCTTTCCGTTCTTGGCCTGCTCCCAAACGGCTTCTTCCCGCTTGCGAAAAGACACCAGAATGGAGGCAGGCCTGGGGCTTCACCGAGATCCAACTAGGGTTCTCTCCAGGTGTGGTTTGGCATCATCTGGGTGGAACGGAGGAAACGTACCGTGGCTCAGGACCATGACATCGTCGGACTTCCCAGGTTTCAACTCGCTGCTTGGCAGTTGTGAGGAGAGTCGCGAAAACAAATGTCAACATTGTAACGACGACAACCAATTATTTACATGAACCACTCGAAAAATCTGTCCTTTTTTTTTTCATCGTCCCCCATGTCTTATCTGAACGTTCTCAGTAGCCCTAGGAGCTAAATCTGCGTCAATTTTCGTCCTTGGCATTTTTTTGGGGGAATCCAATCTGTTAACCAGCTGCTCAAGATCGCATCAATTTTTTGTTCGTTGCGGGAGCATAAGACTTATATAGGACCCAGGCACAGGTCTTGGCCGTGGAGTCCTAGTGACATCCACTCTCTGCGCTCTTTTCCTTCACCCGCCAGGCTGTGGGCTGCAATCGAGCTGCAATTCATGAATCATGGCCGTCTCTCCTGCTTCCACGATATACAGCGAAACTGACCGGACCACTGTGATCGTAAGTGCTATGGCCCCAAGACTGGGAACCTGGAGATGCTTAAATAGATACCCAGTTTCTCGTCGTCGCCGGGTTGATATCGTTCGCAGCGCTGCTGGTTCTCCTGGGGGTATGCCCGTCTCCTTTGTTTTCGGAGGTGTCCTTAACCATGTGCAACTCCGGAAGATGATGTTTTTCCTCTCAAAAAAATACACGCACACCCACTTCCAGGCCTACTTTGTATGTCTTTTGCTGGCAAATACCATGCAAGCCTGGGGAAGCACGATGAGCTTGAAGTGGGTGCAGCTGCGCGGTGTCGTCGACGGCCCGTTCTGCGCCGCGCAAGGTCCGTAGAGGCTGTAAATTTTACTCCGTATTCTGTGCACTCATAGCATCGCAATCTAGGCGGTATTACACAAGGGGGTAACATCGGCGCAGCTTTCTGGTGCGTTCAGGAGTCCTACCCGGTTTCCGCAGTGTTTACTGAGGGCACGTCAGGTCATTCATTATCTCCCTGCACCTGTTCAATCTGCTGTTCCTGCGCTACAAGACCACCAAAGCGATCTCATGGGCAATCATCGCCTTCGGGTGGAGCTTCATTTTCACCCTGGTGTTTCTCGGGCCCGTGGCCATCCAGACCAATGCCCGAGGCCACTATTTTGGCATTTCCCGCACATCGTATGTTGCCACGCCCGTTCTTACCGAGCGTTCGCTGCTGACTTAGGAATGCAGGTGCTGGATCACCGACAACTATCGCACGGAGATGATCCTATTGGAGTACCTCATCGTGCGTCATTTCACCCGAACGATTTACCCCGCGCCCCGCTGACGAACCCGCGCATAGGAATACCTCGCGCTGGCCCTCAATTTCTTCCTGCATGTAGCGACGCTGCTGCGGGTCCGCGGGAACTTACTCCACGTCGACGGCCGCTGGAGCTTGCGCTTCGTGCCGCTTGGAGACTCGTGGCAGCTCGCGCTCGGTCGCGACTACACGGACTCGTCGATGGTCCGGCTCGCACAGCACATGGTCTGGTGTGTACATACCTCTCTCCCTGCTCCTCCGTCACCCGTCTGACGAGCCTGCCCCACTAGGTACCCCGTACGTACCTTGTTTCGCGCGACCCGCGCCGACCCCTAACCCCTTTGTAGCTTGCGTACGGAGCAACAATTATACCTGTCTCCTTCGTGCGCCTGGCGCAGTACCGCGGTGCGCAGGTGCCAGCCTGGGCGGATATTATCGCAGTGGGCATCTTCAACCTCGTCGGTGCGCAATCATACCTTTTTTTGCTTTCGCACATCATTGAAACTTTCGTGCGCGCAGGTTTCTTCAACGTGCTGCTGTTCTTCGGCGCGCGGCGGCTTTTCCCGGAGCCGGGGATGATTCCTGAGTTCACGGCCCAGCGCAGCAAGCACGTCGACGCCATCGTTGCGCAGCACGGCGTTACGCCGTTCACGCTGCAGCGCCCCGCTACGGAGATGGAGAAAGAGACGACGCAAATCCAAACACCGCCTGGCGTTGTGTACCCGGAACGGATCTCGTCTCGGCGCCAACTCAGTATAGAGAGCATCGCGTCCGTGAATTCGCAAACACCCTTGCGACCGTCCTAGCGGCGAGCGTATTGAATGTCAAATGTACATTATCTTTATACACCATACAACAATATACATACCCTATAACTATACGTATGGCCCGAAATCAAAAATTATATGCACTAGAACGCGCACGAGTTGGAACGCAGCCGGTCGCCGGAGCGCGGCTTGGTGACTTTGCTTGTGAGTCTGAGGTCGCGGCAAAAGTCCTGCAGGCGTTTGGTGGCGCGCGTGCGCTCGGCGTCGTCGGTATGCGACGCGTCCTCGGCACCGGCGACAGAGACGTCGATGCGCGCGAGCTTCTCGTAAAACGCGGGACCGCGCGTGACGCGGAGGCTGAGGAACGCCTCGAGCGCGCCGCACGCGTCGGCGACGTCGTCAGCGAAGCACTGCACGCTGAGCGCCTCGATCGGCGAGCCCGCGAGCGCGGCCATGGTGTCCACGACCTCGTCGACGGGGAAGAACGGCGAGATATGCAGCTGGCGGAGGCGCGGGAGGGGCGTGGAGGGCTTGGCGAAGATGGGCGCGGAGAGGGACGTCGCGAGGGAGAAGGAGGAGAGGGAGGGCCCGACGGCGGACATGATGCGCTCGATTGCGAGGCGGTTGGGCGCGTCGGGCACGTGCGCGCAGTTACCAAGGTCGAGCACCTCGAGCCGGCAAGCGACGGGGGCGGAGGCCCAGCGGGGATCGCCGAGGTGAGTGTCGCGGATGGTAAGCTGGCGGAGGGACGGAATGGAGAGGAGGGAGGGCAGGGAGAGCTCCGAGCCGAGCACCGGGTGGTCGGGGATGTCCTCATCGCCGCGTACCAAGGGCACGAATGGGTATTTTCCGACGAGTTCCGGGGCATGGATCGTCGAGCGGGAAATCCGGTCGAGGGAGAGATAGTGTAATTCAGGCACGGACGCGGCAATGGAGACAACCAAACGTTCGCTTCTGGCGGGGAATTAGCATTCAGGTATTTGAAACCGGAAACACCCAGAGTCCACCACTGTTATGCGGGAAAACCGAGGTAAGAACCCCGACCCCGACTTTCGGTCCCCGAGCCACAATGTTATGCGGCAAGGCCGGAGTAAAAACCCGCATTCAGCCTCGGACACAGACACAAATATACGCGGGTAAGGCCAAAACGTCGCCGCAGGCAATCCCATGGGCTCACAGAACCAGAAATTGCAAAATTTTAGAAAATCAACTCACAATGGCGAAACAATCTCCTCAGCGCAGTTGCTGATGGTGAGGTGCCTGAGATTGGCCAAGAAGCCAAAGCACGCGATGATGCTCTTGTTAAGTGAACCCTGCAGCCGTAGAACGAGTCGGGAAAGACGTGGAGAGGCCAGGAGCAGCGAAATGGGCGCATCCGCGTTGCCACCCTCGGTTCCTAAATCGAGGTGCTCGATATGCCGGCAGTAGGCGCGTGGAACGTTCTCTAGGAAACGCTCGAGATCGGAGTGGCTATTGAGCTTAATATCCTGTCGAAAAAGCTCTGATGAGCGCGGACCCGAATCGACGCCATTGTGAAGACATACCCTGAACAAGAGAGGGACACATGCAGCGTATGTGCGCTGGTCGACGGTCGAGAAGATCCTCGCGTCAGAGACATCCAGATTGTCGACCACTGCGAGCTTCATCTCGGTGGGAAGTGTGTGCCAAGTTGCCATTGCTTGATACTATGATAGGTAGCTTTTGCCAGAGGAATTTTGAGATGGGGATTTTGAGATGGGGCATTGGAGTGGATTCTAGGGGGTATTTGAGGTTTCTGGCATGGTACTCCGAAGTCTACGAAGTCCGATACTTCTCGGAGGTTGCAAATCTGGGTGGATGCACGGAACAACAAGATGGGGTACACGAGCAGAACGGATTCAACGGAACAGAGATCGATCGCATCAAACATGCCAACCCAAACCTGTGTTTTCAACCACTCGAGTTCACACTCTGTCAACGGCTGTACGGCGTACCTAGTCCTGCTATGCACACTGGGGAGCGGTTGTGGCCTTTTCCCGTGTGGCTCTGGCGTTCCTACCAAACTTTTTTTTGTCTATTTCTTGTGCTGAGCTTTTCTTGGGAGTCTGCACACTTTCCGTGCCACCCGGACTGCCTGTCGTCATCCCTGGAAACTAGCGTCGCAACCAAGTCTACACGAATCGGCAATCATCCTCCTTGCAGGTGACAGTCCTTTACAAAGTGCCATTGGGCGGCAGATTGTCTCTGGGACGCTCAAAAAGTGCAGTAATTTTTTAACCTTACGCCATCTCGTCCGCCGACCACGGCGGAGCGGGTCGATTTTTTCCTCGACGGGCCACACATGCAATGAACCTCGAAGGAGACCAGAAGGTGTCCAGACAGCAATCGACGAGCCCGCCCTAGGCCGCTATTCGGCCGCCACAAGGTTAACGTATAGTTTCACTTCATCCGGCCAGGTGCCTTTTTTCCCTTTCCTACGCCGTTCCGCACAACACGCACGGCTCGACATAAATTATGACGCACATCAGCGCGCTCGCGAGGTGCTGTCGACCTCCTCGTCTTCTGCGATCAGTTCGCCCCCACACAATCCATGAAACGGGAATAACTGCTGTATATTTCGGAGAGCTAATTGGCGATCTATTGCCACAACAAACCACACTCTGCCCATCAGGTAAGCTCTGCCCATGCATTTGGTCAAATCTCCCATCGCACTTGCTCCTTGTAGCTGTGCGGACATGAATAGCTCTATGCGAAAGCGATCCCGGAAAGATACCATACAACTTGATGGGGACGGCTCCCCGCAGATATTCCGCCAATGAACAGGGGCCTCGGAACGCAGAGAAGGCAATGCACGAAAGGTATTTTTGCTCACGCCTCCCCGCAGCCGTGCATCCTGACATTCACCGCTGATCCATCAAGCATCGTGCACCGCAATTTGAGAAGCCCTTACTATACCTCCCAAAGTAAGGTCTAATGCTCGATCCATATACTAATCCGTGCTAAGACACGACAACCACGGAGTGCGCCGTAGTCACCTTCGATTGTCAACGGCCCTGGTTCTCGCCGACTAACAATTAATTCGCATGGGCGGATTGACCAATGCTGCGGGCACGGACTCCCGTTTTTTCCGCTCTGAGGGTACCGACGCGTGAGACGACGGTCTTGGGAACCACCTCACGCCCGCTCGCCGGTAACGTGCATGAGCTTGTGCCTGCCGGCACCCAAGGATCTTCCGCACCTTACAGTCGATCAGTATTGGATTGCCGTTGCCCTTCAGACAGCAAGCTTCAAGCTGCTCCAAGCTGTACTGCATCTCCATCAGCATCGTGGCGTCGCTGTTTAAGACCGCACTGGAACGCCTGCATTCATTTTGCGGTATGTATCGGCCCCTGGACGACTCGCTTCCCGACTCGACGCTGCTCGGGCCAGCAGACGACGCGCTACGTGTAAGACTTGCTGCCAACAGGTCTCAATAGCCTGACAACCCGGGACGTCGGTCATCGGCCAGCAAGTGTGCATTCTGGATCGCATTTTCCTACTGTGGAGCCCGTCGAGGCTGACGTGGCCGATGGCGACCTACACCCAGGATCCGGCTGACGTCGCTGGTGGAAGCCAGAGCTTGTTCCCTAAGATTGGTTCCGGGGGACGATCTTGGCGCGATGGCATTCCGTGGAGCAACATGACGATGATAGATATCTTCCGTGCACATGCAGAAGACACTTTGTTAGATGTTTAACAGTGAGTATATGCATGGATACAATCAGGCTCTTAGAGTGGGATTTTTATTTAGACGCCAACGCTCTGGAGAGAGAGTCTGCCCATAACTGGCTCCTTCTACCCATCTAATTTCCTTCGCGAATCCATCTGTTGACGTGCCTAGATATTCTATGCGAGATTGCTGTGATGTGCCCACACTCGCCTCGGGTTTTCCTATCCCCTCCTTTCCCTCCCGCGCTTTCATCCCTTTTACTGCTCGTTTGCCGACTTGATGCCATGCGATGATGAACGTATCAAAGTTACAGGCCACTATCACGCTTTTTGAGCGCTTCAAATATTTACCGCTGCATATTTCGCCGTCCATTATTCGCGCGTCCTGCTCTCCTTCCTGGCAGCCTGTATCCTTTGCGGGACAATCAGCTTAAAAAGAAGGCGTCGTGGGAGCACAGTGGCATGTGCCCCGCTCACCAACATTAACGTCCCCCATTCGTACTCCGCGGTCTTTTTAATAGATCTCTAGCAGTGCTTCATTGCGTTTTGCGATAACCCACCCCCGATGCCCACCAAGGTCCGACGGCGCTCGATGGACGATGATCCGTTCACCATCGCCCTCGCGCCCCCCGAGGGAGAGACCTCGGAGCAACGCGATGTCCGGCTGCTGCTCGAGACAGAGGCCAAGGAAATATCAAACTCGATCGACGAGCAGCTTAGTCGCGAGAAGAAGGAAATACAAAAGGGTCCCCGTCCGGTCAAGGTCTTGCTGCTAGGTGCGTTGCATTTTGTTCGACGGCACTCTGCACTGAACATTGCACCGACCGCAGGGCAAAGCGAATCAGGTGAAAAATTAAAATAAATCAGCTAAAAAATTCGGCGGTCGCTGAACTATATCCGCGCAGGCAAATCTACGACGCTGAAAAGTACGTGCCGATGCTTCGTTTGACAGCGAGATTTGTTTGGGAGCTAAGAACGACTAGATTTCCAACTGATGTACGATCCAAAAGTAGGTGTCGCGCTTTCAGTGCGTCCGACGCGCACAACTGATTCCATCTCGCAGGCCTTTCGCGCCGAGCGAGCCTCGTGGCGCGCCATTGTCCAGCTCAATGTCGTGCGCTCCATTCACGTCATCCTCGACGTGATAACGCGCGCTCAGAACCGCCGCTCGGGAGACGAGTCCAGGCCGCCCGAGTCCCCCATTGTCGAGGACGACCTTCTTGCGCTCAAGATGCGCCTGTCGCCGCTTATCCACATCGAGGAGGTCCTCATGCAGCGCCTCATCCCCTCCGGACCAGACAAGTCCGACGCCGCGCGCCTCGCGCAGCTCACCAACATCCCTTACTCGGAGAGGCCCCGTAACGTCAACCGCGAAATCGCCGTCAACTCGGCGATGCAGTGGAAGGACACATTTACTCGGCTCGTGTCGAGCGACAAGGATAGCTTCGACAGCGAGAAGGCGATTGACTGGGACGACCCGAACGACCCCGGCGTCGTCTTGCACGCGCTGGCGGAGGACATGAAGGCGCTGTGGAACCACCAGACCGTGCAGGCGCTGCTCGTGCGGCAGAACCTGCGCCTGCAGGAGGCGGCGGGCTTGTGCGTGTGCTCTCCCTGCTCTTGCCCCGCGGGAATATCTTACATCTTCGCACATAAGCTTCCTCGATTGCCTGGATGAAATAACAGCACCCAGATATATGCCGTCAGATGGTCAGTCTCCTTGCGTTCGAGTTCCGGAGCTGGACTCACCGGTCGGTCGTCAGACCATATTCTGCGAGCCCGCCTGAAAACCCTAGTCCGTGTTTTACACGGGAATCCCCAAAGCGTGCTAATCCCCGTATCAGGGCGTATCTGAATACCGCATTAAGATGACCTCAGGTGCGTTTCGCGCGCATCTGGGATCCCAAGTACACCGCCGAATACCATGTTACAGGGGGCATGACCGGGAGTATCAGCCGCGATTGGAGGATATACGATGGTGCTGTCACTGCTAAGTCTATAATCTGTTTTGCTTACCCTATGGGTCGTTTCAGTGGGAGGTCACCGCTCCCTGGTGAGTAATCGCGTCTCTTCTCGACACTTTGACGCGCTCACATCTTTCATTAGCGAGGTAAGGCGTAGCCTGGCACTCGATTTCTGATTGACTGACTCCAGGCGAACAGCGGCTTGGGCTCCATATTTCGATGGTTAGTCTATCCTAGGCTATCGTCTCCCAACCTAACCCAATCTCATCTAGATATGTAAATTCGATCCAAGCCACTTGTTCTGTGCCGGCGATTCACACCGCCTTACAGGGATAGTATCATCTTCCTTGCGCCCATATCGGCGTTTGATCAGGTACTGGCAGAAGAGCCCAGAGTGAACCGTCTAGTGTGTCTCGATAATCTCCGCCTTGGTTATAATTATGTACCAATTCATTTCCGCAGGCAGACTCGGTCAACCTCTGGACGACCATCGTGTCGAACAAGTTGCTAGCTAACACTAACATTATCCTCTTCCTCAACAAGATAGACATAATGAAGAGCAAGCTTGTGCGTCGAGGCGGATTCTTTCGATGGTGTTCCATGTCTTGACCGACGGTTGTAGGAATCTGGGATTCAGCTAGTGGATTACGTTAATTCGTACGGGAAGCGGCCAAATGATTTGGAGAGTGCTTCAAGCTGTGAGTCTGCAGTGTTTCCCTTTTCGAAGCCGGCGGTTGACGCAAAGACGGACGTCTAGATCTACGAAAGAAATTCGGTTCGTCGTTCGCTCGCAAGCTGACTGGCCAGCTAATGATACGCCGGATAGCTGGTATCCAGAGGGAGAATTCCCCTTCCCACCGGGTTTTTTATTGCCATCTGACGACGGTCACGGTGAGCAGATATCCGCGGAGTCTGTTAGATTTCCTGATCATCTTTTTTTGACAGGACCCGAAGTCGACCCAGTACATTTTGGCCAATAGTGCGTGCTCTGGTTCATCTTCCTACGGATGCGTCTGATGAAGGCACAGTTAAGGATATGTTGATGCATCAATATCTCGAAGAGGCTTCTCTCATCCCATGAGAGACCAGAAGGCGATATATTTCAATGTAATAATGCCGGAGTGTCTCTACTAATCTGTACACATTATCTTCAATTATCCCGTATGTACTTATGACCACCTCACGACCATTTGTATATTTACAGTGGCGATCCCCCAAGAGGGGCACACAATCAATTGAATCATACTAGCTTTTCCTCCGCGAGTGCTTCAAAGAATCGATCTTCATTCTCCATTGTGAGTTGCTCTTCGGAAGAGTTGTCCGGTGTCCAACTCCGTAGCCGCTTCCCGCCCCACCAAAGGCCAGGGCGGCCCGCACCGGTTAGCGATCGCTCCCAACGAGCCTCCATCTTCCCTTGTAACAAGCCGTGCACACCCGCCAGGGCCGGGTTCCAAACCGCTGTCCCAATTTTGTTCGGCTCCTCATCCACGTCTTCAGTCGCGTCCGGATCTGGATGCGGAAGTGGAGGAATATGGAGCAAGAAGAACGGCACCGGCGATGACTGGGCGCGGAGAAGCGTAGATTTCGTGAACGGCGATTCAGACACCAAGAGCGCGACGAGGGGGTACTGGGACGAGCTGGACGACGAGGTATCTGTCAGGGACATATACCGGTGCAGCACGCCCTCCATTTCGCGCACATAGTTCGGGCTGGCCTTTTTCTTCTCGGCTTTGCACTGAGCGAGCACGCGGAGCCGCCTCCTTTTCGGCGAGTCGGAAATGTTGTGTGGGGGTTCAGATTCGGTGGGAGGCAGCCACCACCAGCCCATTAAATCGATCCCGCCGTCGGATTTTCCGCCGACGCGTCGGAGAGACATCGAGAGGTGGTCCTGCAGCACCTTCATGGATCGTTCTTCGAAGATATTCCCTCGGTGAACGGTGGCAAGAATTGGGGACACCGTTGACAAGAAACGCCTGGCCGACATGCAGTGAAAAAGGAAGCAGAAATTTTGCTATGCCAGGAATTTGGTGCGATCACGCGTGGCCTTCGGTTATGTAAGGTTCCCTCTTTCAACTTCAACTGAACTTAACTTGCATGCCGCGCAGCCGGATTCCAAAAACAAGTCACAGGAAACGCGGCGATGGTCCAAAAATTCAATTGGAATTCAATGAATCAACCTGCGGAGAACGTAATCGTTCAATCTGCGGGAAGTTTTCAACCACACCGTGTCTCTGCGTGTGTCTTTACTGCCCACCGTCGAAGATATGGATTCCTCGCAATTTTCGACAGAGGTGAGTGGACAGGGCGCGTCTAAATCGCGTCCTCGTCGGTACTCGATGCTTACTGAATATATTAGGAGAGCGACGACTGGGAACTTTGGAGCTCCTTTGACAGTTCGCAGACACTATTCTCATCGAGTCCTGTACCTACCCCCGAGGGCTGTACGCATCTTGATCAAACCGTATTCCGGAGGTGATATTGACGCGTCTGGTTCAGCGGCGACGCGTCGTCTCAAACGCAAATACGATAGCGAAGACTTTTTGGAAGTGCCTGCCAAAAAAATAAGAACGGAGGCGCCCAAGCTGAGTTTCACCGCAACAACTGCAAGAAATGTGGAGGGAACCGAGCCCTTCATCATCGTAAGTACATTTTGTGATGTCGCGACTCGCGACGCACTGTTCACTTCTTTCTAGGCCGGCTTTCAGAATCCACAAGACCAAGAAACCCTAGCGATTGTTTCCGGGATCCCCACCGGTGTCATATGGGAGATCGCCAGGCTCGTTAGCATGGGTCGCCTCACTGGCGTCTCTCTCGAAGACTTAAAACAACTCAAGGGTGACAATATGGTTGCGGCCCCGCGGGTAGTTGAAACCCTTTTGAATGAAAAGGTACGAGAAATCGATGCAGCGTTTGCCGCCGAACGGAAGTCCCAGGTTCGTTCTTTCGTATCGGTTTAATTTCTCCGGCCAACATCATCTATTAGTGTCCATGGGCGGAGCTCGACCTGGAGGAAAAAGCGATCCGCCTTAATCCAAACGCCGCCCTCGGCAACTGCCCCGAGTATCCTCAAGGACACGGTGGAAAAGTCTGCTTTTCAGGAACTATCGAGGCCCAGATTTCAGAGGGAAAGAACAAAGGGATCCACTCGGTTAAAGTCGTGCTAGATCGCTGCACTTTAACCTCTTCATGTCGTTTGTGCCGACGGTTTGGATCTACCTCTTTCCTCAGACTCAAGATCCCGTCCAAAATTCTCCATTCCCACGCTGAAGGTCTGAGGGAGTTTTTTTTGAGACCATTTGTCCTGTTTGGCGCCGTGTTTCGCTCGTTCTACGCGAAGGATGGCACAGTGTTTCTCTTCAAAACCCGAGAGCGGTTCACCAACGATTCCATTAAGATGTTCGGCTCTACGTATGATCATCATCTCACACTGTTCGAGTTTCTCGATCAGTTTAATCCTTTGCACCTCAATTCGAAACAGGTTTGCCCACTCTTGATTCCTGCCACGTTAGCTGATGCTTGTATGCTCCAGTTGTTATGCAAGTGGGCATCGCGGTTCGCACTCGGGCTCTCGAACTCTGCACCTGGTCCGGTTCTTAATCCCGTGGAGGTTGAGGAAAACGACGACATTAGTGAGTGCTTCCCAATTTGTGTATATTTCAACCAACAATTTGCCAGTCTCTCCGGCCGACAGCAATATGACAGACGGATGCGGCCTTTCCAATCCCGCGTTTAACCTCAAACTTCGCCGCGATTTCAAACTCGACTCAACGCCGTGCGCCGTGCAAATCCGCCACGGCGGGAGAAAGGTTGGCGCTCACTCTTTTGTACGTGACTTGAATGCTCATCCATTCCTTGCAAGGGGATGCTGCTCATGGCGCCCGATTCGTCCGAGGACCCAACACCCAGGGTTGCGTTTCGAAAGCCCTCCCAAATCAAGATCAACTACAGCGAAGAGGAAAAGGCGCACCCTGCGAACGCAACTATGGACATCCTACGCTTTTCCCGTACCCGAACGCCCGCTCGCATCTCCCCTGAGGTCATTATCAACCTTGAGCACAACGGTGTCCCAGCCGCCGTTTTCGAAGACATGCAGGACGCGTATCTCGCCGAGGGGGTCGACGGCTTACTGTTCTGGGCAAGGGCGGGACTAAACGGCGGACGCGACACGCCGGAGAATATGTTCAAGCTGTGGGATGCGGTGGGAGAAGAGCGAAGGCGTCTGCCTGGCGCGCCGCATCCGCCAGACCGGCAGCGAGATTCGTTTCCGCGGGACTGGTGATCGCTTCGCCGATACGACGCAAGACGACGATGAGGAAGAGCCCGAGACATTCGACAAAGCCGTCCATGAGCGGTCCACCGCATGGTGGCCCGATTACATCTCGGGTCAACCCTCATCGCTGGCGGAGACTGTGATGGGTCTCATCGATGCGGGGTTTACGCCCCAAGCCTTGCCGGTACTTAGAGACAAGCTAAAGCAGGTCGTGAAGACCAAAATCAAGTACCGCTCTCAACACTTCAGATACGACGTTGCGCATAGCGCGAGCGCATTCGTTGTCCCCGGTATGTTCTTCAGGCTCTTCAATGCTTTCCGTCTCCCATAGTCCTACCATAGATTTCTGGGCTGTTCTAAGAGAAGACGAAATCCATTTCAAGAGCTCCCGACGCGAGTTCAAAGTCATAGGCGACCTGGAGACGGACATCATCGTCGGTGAGGTCTTGGTGAGTGCATACTCTGAGCTTGTTAACTGGGCGAATGTTGAATCGTACTAAGATGACAAGGAACCCCTGCAAAGTGCCGACGGACGTGCGAAAGGTCTGTAAAACAATTTCATTGAATAATCTCCTCAGAAATATTCCGTAGCTTCGAGCAGTCAAACATCAAGCACTGCACGATATAGTCGATGTAATCGTGTGTTCGGTCGCGGGAAATCGCCGTCTACTTGACTTTTTAGCTGGAGGTAAGTGCTATACCAACCTTCATTGGCACAATCTTTAACTTTGTACCAGGGGATTATGACGGCGACACCTCGATTGTTATATGGGACAAGATCATCGTGGACGCCTTCGTCAACGCCGACGAAAAACACTCGATCGAGCCCGCGGGGGTCAACGCATGTTTCACCCGTGATGATACTACTGTCGAAAAATTCATTGCGGACAACGCGCAGCAGCCACCCGAAGTCAAGGCTATGGAACTCCAAAAATATCTGCTTGGGTCCCTTCGGGATGCGTCCGCCGTCGGCCAATATTCTACGTACCACGACAACTCCATTGTGACAAGGGGTTACGAAAATCCTCGCACCGTAAAATTAGCGTACCAGTGAGCACCAAGACACCGGTTGTGCTTTCCCTTCTGCTGACGCACCCTAGGTTTTGTAAAATTCTGGACTCCCCCAAAACAGGCTATAAGATCAAGCCTAAAACTCGCAGCGAGGACCAAAAAAATCACGGGCATCCCCGCGGACCGGCATGGAAGAGTCGCGAGAAGGAGGCCAAGGCGGACGGTCGGGCCAATTTCACAAACTCCAATTTTTTAGTGCGCACGATCAAAGCCGACAATCCGATGCTTTCCCGTCCGTTCATAATGGAAGTCTTGAACCAGGCCGCCGTTCGCCAGGAAGACCGATGGCTCGCGGATGCCGAGCAACTCTTCCTCCCTTTCGAGACTTCTGCTCCAATCCTGGATCGCGACTTGGCCCAGCCTTGGGAACAATATCTCGAATTTGCGGCAAAAACACGCGAGGGCAGGTTATACGAAGCACAACGATGACCTTGCGATCATTGCCGAGCACGTACAACGGATGTACGATCGGCACAGTAAGGAAATCAAGGCACTCAGCTATCCTAAAGACAACTCCCAGCGCAAGTCCAATTCCTTCACGGAACGAAAGATCGAGGTTCGACAGGACACGCTCCGGATGCTATCCCGCGAATTCGCTGCTTTCCCCACCGCGGATAGCTTGGTCACGATCTGCGACCCCGTACTCATCGCACGACTGCGCGCTTCGTACGCGTATTTGTACGACCACCGCCAATACTCGGGATACGGCCGAAAGGGTTGGTCTCGTTTCCCGTGGGACATGGCGCTCGGGGGTGTGTATTTGAGATCAAAACTCGACTTGGTTTTAGACCTAACGATAATCCCGCAGAGTTGTGCCGAATCAAGACCGCTGCTCTCGGCCCCAACAAGGCTGTGTCGGTCAGATTCTACGAACGTTTTAAAATCGGCGGGGACAAGCGCACCTGAATGAATTAGTAGTAAGCAATTGTACCACATCCTCCCGTCCTTGTGTGTCTTGCTCCTTGTACTCCTTTTCCGTTTCTTTGCTCACAATGTTGTAATGATGAATCCATGGCCTAGTACTGTATGTCTTCTATACAGACAACAATTAAAAAGTATACACGTATGTACAAGGTTGTAAGTAAATATGTCGCGATGAAGATGTACATATCACGCAGATTCCTGCACCGAGAGGAGCGCGTCCAGCTCCTTCACGCGCTGCTCCCATGTGTGCTGTTCTGCCAATGTCTTCTCCAGAGTCATTATTTCGCGATCAACGCCCATGCGTTCCTCCGCCGTCCCCACCCGTGTTAACGTCCACCGCGCAGATCCGTCGCCTGTGAGCGTCAGAAGGAGAGTGTGGTACTTGGCGAGCGAGGGCCGGAGCGACACGGTTATGAGCGTGATGCCCAGCTTCTTGGCATTCTCGTACATCCGCCCCTCGACGTCACTCGACACCGCGCTCGTGCATTCTGAAATCCATTAAGCGACGTCGATAAAAGTAAAAACTAGAAACATACCGTCCAGGACGGCGAACTTCGGCCGGTGGTACAAAACGCGCGCCATTCCCATCTAGCAAGTTGAGTCATAAGTAACAAGGTCATCCACGCAGACAGACAAAGACGCACCCGCTGCTTCTCTCCACCACTGAGTACGTCGCGCCACTCCTTCCTCGTCGACCATCCGCCCTCCCGCTCGGGCAGGTACGCAAGGAACACCATCTCCAGTATCTCCATCAAATCCGCCTCCGTCTTGCCGGACTTCTGAAACTCAGGATACGAATGCGGGTATATCATCTGGTCGAGCAGGCTCCCGGCGACCATGTACGCGCGCTGCGGGACGACGAACACGCTGAGGCGCCCGGGGGTGTCCCGCGGGCGCTGCACGACCGCGTCCCGGCCCTGCGGCGCCCAGAGCCCCGCGAGCACGCGCGCGACGGCGGTCTTGCCCGACGCCGTTGCTTCCCGTGATCATCAGGTGCTCGCCGTCCTTCAGGACGAAACGACAGGTCCTTCACGAGCGGGGCGTGTGCGTGCGGCAACTCGAGGCCCAGCGCGTCGTCAAGCTCGATCTCGGGCAGGGCGAGCGCGGGCGGGAATGCCCACGCTGACGTTGGATAGGCTGATGGTGTCGACATCGGCCTCGGAGGACGGTAACTGCGGAAGGTTGTGTAGCGTCGAGAGGAGAGTGTAGATCCGCGTAGTCAGCCCTGACGTCGAATGAATGAGGAATGAATGCAAAAACCGACGGAGATCCCTTACCTGCTAGCTCCAGGAGATCCTTATACGCGTACCTGGGGCCTTGAGTGAGCGCCTGAATGAAGGACGAGAATGAAAATAAAAATTACATCAATCTTCCGCCGGCATCGCCAGCGATATTAAAAGCCGGCGGTTCGAGATATACGCTAGGGGCTGGTAAGGGACTGAAGATCCCGAAGGTAAAAGTACGCACTCTCCGTACGCCCAGCACGGCGTCGTCCGGACGCTCTTCCGAAGTCCGGTCGGATTCTCCGGCCTGCACAGCGACCGACCGATGCCTGCGGGTGAACAAGAGGGGGACGGCGATCAGGCCGTATCCCGCCGCGGACCACAGATACTTGATCACATAGTCCTCGGTCCACTCGTAGGCGATCCGGATCTGAATGAGAAATGAGCAATGGACACTCACTCCCGAGGGCCGCCGCACCTTGTAGATCGAATTAACATGCTTGATGAGCCGCAGATACGCGTTGCTCAGGATGTCACGCTCTCTGGCGCCGCCGTTGTAGAATCTATGGCAGCAGTCGGTCAGTGTAATGAGATTGGAGGGGAACGATGCACGACTGACGCGATCTCCTCGCCCTCTCGGCCAATGCGACCCATACCCGCGCGATACTCACCCTCTAGCCGAGCTTCCACAGCGGCGAGCCGACCAAAGGCAGGCGTCACCGCGCGCAGTATCGCCACGGTCAGATAGTAGTTGCCGAACAGCAGGATCGTCCCGCGGACGCCTAGCGACTTGGAGAGCTGGCTGGTGAAGAGGATCAAGTCGAGGGGACGGCTTCAGGATGTTGCCGCTACGATAAGTCAGTCCCTGGGGGCGAAATGAGAGGTGGTAAGCCGCATACTATAGCCCGGAGAGCGCCTGCGACCAGGATTCGACATCGGCGGTGATGTACTGGTCGACGCCCTCGAGTCCTGTGCGGTAGTACCGCAGGTCTGGCGCAGACGAGAGGTACAGGTCGTGCGTATAGCGGGTGAGGCGTGTACGCAGGCGAAGGGACAGCTTCGACTGCAGGTGTCGAATCTAAGCGAGAGATGAGCGCAGGACTGCCGTGTGATAGGGTTTGCCTTTACCATCGAGTTCGTGTATGTGCTGGGTATGGCGAGCGCAAACCAAAGACCGAGACCTTTGAGGAATCCTTTCCCATCAGCTCGAACCAAGTCTCTGACGATGCGTCCATCCAGCCTGGCCAAGGTCAAGTCATTGCATGACAGAAAAGACCAAAATGCGCACCTCGCCACTGCAATGCTCAGGACTGTACGCATGACGAGAAAAAAGGAATGGAGGACGACAATCCCTGTCTCCTTTGACCGCCAGGAAGGAAACGCGATGCGGAATAATATAGCTTTGAGCTGCCGTAAGAAGACTGCGTCAATGTTGGGTTTGGCGGTTGCCGGAATTAGTGGAAAGTGGCTAGTATCTGAGGCGAATTTCTCCGGAGGAGTAGGGTACACGGGGACCTAGGAATTATGAGACTAGGTTTTAGATACAAAACTAGGAGCTAACCTTGGACAGCGTGTCGCGATAAGGCACAAGCAAAGTCTTGACAC
Source organism: Mycena galericulata (assembly GCA_029289565.1). Lineage (NCBI taxonomy): Eukaryota > Fungi > Basidiomycota > Agaricomycetes > Agaricales > Mycenaceae > Mycena > Mycena galericulata. Next base: position 23,935 of record JARKIA010000659.1, read on the forward strand.
CGTCCTCAACGACATAGACCTGCTGGAGAGCCTCGAGAAGCTCCTCGGGGTCAAACGTTTGCGTCGCAGCTGGGGAGCTTGATCCGGGCTGGAATGGAAAGGATACGTCCGCGCAAAGGAGGATCGTTGCCAGAAGCACGATGAGCGGTCCTCCTGGCCATGAGCGGTCTCGAAAGGCTAGGCATCCCAGGCCATCCAAACGCTTTCTAACGCCTCTCCAAAAGCCGACTATGTCGATATTTTATTCCAGCGTCAGATTTCGTGTCCACTGAGTCGCCTATAGTCTAGATTCCCAGAAATTCGGCCAGAACAGCTCAAATGGGCGTCCAAGTGTAACGGGAGGTTCCAAGGTGATCGTCAAAACGTCCGTGCGATGCATGTGAATATGCCCCACGTGCACGTGAAAGCGGGCCGGGTATTCACTCGGACCGTGGGCTTTTCAACTTGAACTCAACGCTGTTTTCCTTCCGATGTACTCCTAACGCGACAGACCCAAAAAAGGAAAACAGGGAAGAGAGAGGGTGTTAGCTTGGCTGTAGCGCTCAGGATCAGTGCGTCAATCCGATTGGGATCCACGTCCGATGAACATTCAGACTCAAATTACGGTGCGGATCCCTCCCCAACCTGACCTCAATTTGACAATTATTCACAACTGTTACTTGCACAACTCGCCCTCTATGGTCTCCGAAAAAATTCTGGATCGTCGGTCTGCCCTCCTAGTACGGCGGTAAAACTTCCTAAAAAGGACAGAGATAGCCCGTTTTGCCGTGAATCTGATGGTGCACTTGTACAATGCCTGCCACTGGGAGCAAATTACGCTGGCTCCGAAATATCCTTATCGAGGAACAGTAGAGTCCTTTTTACCGTCCATCAGATGGAAAGACCCCCACTCGTCTAAAACCTCTGGATGCATTCATTCTATCCTGTTCTGCATTTGGAAGGTAACAGTCTCCGTTTTCCCGCCGAGGCAGATATATAGAGCTGCGACAAGAGCATCCTTATCTCAAGCAAACGCCTCCCAGCTCATCCAAAGAAACCTCTCATAAACAACCCAACTCTCTCACATCTCACCTACAAAATGGCCAGCCCTTCATCTCAGCTTCCCGAAGCGCGCCTCGTCGTGACCGGCACAACCCCGACGGCACCTCCGTCTTCACATTCGACGGCACCCGCAAGCCCTTTGCCCCCTTCGGCCCCGCGGGGAGCCAGTTCACCACCTTCCACGCAACCCCCACCGTCCCCGCCTCCAACACGGCGCCGTTCCCCGAGTTTCCACCACCCTCCCGCGCCCCCCGCCCGCCGGCGTCATCTTCTGCATCACGGACATCCCGGCCGGCGGCAAGGCTCCGATGCACCGCACGCTCAGCATCGACTACGCCGTCGTCCTCTCCGGCGAGATCGTGTGCATCCTCGACGGCGGGGACGAGAGGACGATTAGAACGGGCGAGTTTATTGTAGGGCGCGGCGTGAACCACGCGTGGCACAACCGCACTCATGAGACGTGCCGCATGTTGGCTGTGATGGTCGGGGCGCAGAAAATCGTGCTCAAGGATGGGAAGGCGCTTGAAGAGACGGTATTTGGAAAGAAGCCCGAGTAGAGGGTTTTGGCGTTCAACAATGGCATTCGGACTTGTATGTATAGATATTTAAATTCTCCCGACCTGCGTTTTTGTTCGAATTCAACTTTGTAAAGTTTCAATAAATTCTCCGTTGTTGAAGTTTTGCCCACGGAGGTGAGCCAACATTTCAAAACAGTCGTTTCAGCGAGTGATGTTGCAAGACGACCTAGTCGAGTCGAAACAGGTCAAAGCGTACAATCTTCTCCCATTTGGATACACGGCCCGGAATCCTAAT
>JARKIA010000660.1:0-25713 GCA_029289565.1 Mycena galericulata
GTTGTAAATTCATTGTTGTTATTGACTTGAGGAAATGCAATACCAGTGGCTGACTCGCTGTCAGAAGGGTAACGGAAGGGACTCGGTAATATTGTTTCAGAATTTCCTGCAGAGAGATTCAAGTCGGGTTATTGGTCACAACTCCGAGGGGACTCCAAGTTCACTCTGGCAAACTTGAAGAAGTTGCACAGAAGGATGCAGTCATTTGAGCTCAACATGCTCTTGACAGCCTGTGGGCGCATCGTGATTCGGACATGTCAAGTTATCGCGGGAGGCATCACAAACACGACAAAGCCTTTCAAACTCCGCCATCACGACGCGCGTCTCTCTCGTCACTTCTTCCTTCCCTTTCTCCCACTTTCTCCAGTGTTGCAGCTTAAGGGGTTAATAACGGTAAAAATTTTGGCTAAGGCTTAAGGACGTAATTACGGGTTATTAAGGGTGGTCGTAATTAAGGCTTAATTTCCTAAAAGGGAATACATAGCAGAAATTGGCAGGCTACCCCTCGAACTCATCCCCAGTGCTGGAGAGAGTACCATCATCGGGATCCTCATCACTTCCCTCAGCCGCAGGAACCTTCATCATCAGTATCTCCCGGGTGAACTTTTGGCCCGTGGTTTTTCGACAACTTATTGACATTGCCGCCGAATAGAAGTGCGAGGGAGCGAGGGGAAAAGTGGCTGGCTTGATTTTTGAGCTCTAACGGAGGGGACAGGCTCAATTCCTGCAGCCTTCACCCATTTTGTTCACCACAACCAAGTCCAAAATATCACGTGGTCAATTACACGTGCTTATCCTAAGGGGTAACTAACCCTTAAGAACCTCTCAAGTTTTGGTTAAGCCTTAATATTAAGGGATAATTAAGCCTTAACCTTAATTAAGGCTTAAACCTTAAGTGCAACACTGCTTTCTCCTCCCCTACCCGCCACTCCCATCACTTCCTTCACCCTTCCGCCCTCCCATTGTATTCTAAGACTACATTCCAAGTACTATCTAGCTATTGTCAGCAACCCCTCTCCCCAAGGCCAATCTCTCTGCTCTCTCTTCGCATTTCCCTCCGTGTCTTGTTGTGTGGGCCTCCCTCAAGCAGCTCCAAGTCTCTCATCAGTCCAAGACTTTGTTCAAGCTTCAAACTTGGGATTTCAACCCGGAAGATAATCATCAAGCCCTGCAAGTTTTCGCTCCCTGCACGCTGTTCCCCTCCTCAAGCCTTCAAATGATTCATCCTGCTTCAATTCTTCCGCTGTTCAAAATCTCTACTTGTTCAAGACCTAGTGCTGCAACCCCGACTTCTTCACTTCATCTTCAAGTCTCGCTCTCCAAGTTCTTCAGCCCCCTCCGCAAGATCTTGCCGGTCCAATATGTTACTCAACTTCTATGTGTACCATATATATTGTGTTCGTAGTGTCCTCTGAATGCAATTCTTGTTTTCGTACTTTTTATCTCTTTCAAGATTATAACAACTATGAGAGCTATCATTGCTATGGTGTCTACACAACTATAGTAGATCTGGTGGTGTCTACGGTGGTCTATGTGTTTCAAACCGCCCCTCCCACCTTTCTATATAGGCAAGGGTTTGCTATGATGTCTATGATGTCTTTCTTGGGCTCTCGGGGTCTATAATGTAATTTCATATTTTCCTGATGAGACCAGAGTCACGTATGGTTTGTGTACTTCCCGTCTTCCCTTCGAACAGCCCCTTGCACCAAATGCACCTTTCCTACCTGGATCTGGCAGTGAGAGCCTCATGGATGTTCGAACGTAATCACGTGCTTCTGTCTCCTCTGGGCGGTCATAAGCTTTCAGCTGCACAAGTGTGTGGGAAGAGATAGGGGATTCCGTGGATAGGGGTGGGAGCGAAGAGCCCCTCCATACGTAACTCTCATGGTATGTATACAAGTCTCTTAGAGCCTGTTCGGATGCAGTGCCTTGCAACTTGCAACTTGCAACGTTGTCGATTCCATCAGGAAAAAAGGATTTCCTACGTTGCTGCCAGCCAGGCTCTGAAGGATCAATAGCTCTGGTAGCGCTACGCAACTGACCAGTAGCCTTTGATAGCCTCGGGAGCCATCCGCCCAGGATCACTAGCGTGTGATAGCCGGCATGCCACGGATCAGTAGCTCCCGGAGATAGGTCGGAAAAAGGAACAATGTTGAGTGTTTAGTTTGAGCCTGGAACACGGAATTCATCCTCTTGTTCATCCTCCTGAAGATATCCTCTCACAGAGCAGCGGGGATGGGCACCAAAGACCATGAGCATATACGGCCGGACGATTGACGAAAGCGCTAAGTCATTTTCAAAGTCCGACACACGTGTCCGAATTGCGTGATTGTTTCGACGCCCAAACACTGCCAAGCAGTGTTGGTTGATGCATCTTGCTCTCTTCCCCCATCTTCCCCCGTCCCTTTCCTCATCCCTTTCCTCGTCCCTTCCCCCCGTAGTGGCTCACTTATGTACCCTCGCACGTCGGCCCTTCAAGCCTTCCAAGCTTCAAGCTTCCCACGTCCATTACCATCCACCTGTCCCAAACTGATTGCCAAGCCGCTGCTTCGAGATCTTCAAGCCCACTACTGTCGAAGGCAATCTCTTCTCATCAAGGCCTCTGCTGTTTCTTCTGCCAATCCTTCTCTATCCAAGCTGTCTTTCCCTGTGCATGACTTGCAGCCTCATCAAGCCTTTAAAGCTATCTGAGTCTCACGCGCAAGAGTTCGCCTATTCCGAAGCCATCGGATATGCCCGCATCTTCCCGAGGTGAGCAATCATATGTTTGCCTTCGTCTTCTTACACCCATTCCATAGTTCCTCCTGACTTCGTAGGCCCTCCATTGCTGAGGTCAGCAGCTGCTTTCAAGAGTGCGGCTAGAGTGCGGCAACAGTTGTGAGTTTTAATCCTTTAGCACCGTCATCATTTCTTACCTTTTTCTTCTCTTCTTGTACACCAATGATTCGAACACAGGGAGCGTTGTCCGTGCCCTGTATCGACCCGTGTGCACGCTGTCGCCCATGTGGCACCTGCCCGCCGTGCCGGTCCTGTACTGTGCGTCCATGTCACACGCCCACCCTGCCGTCGTCGCCTGCGTTTGTTATGCGCACGTCCAATGTTTGCCCCTTCCCTCGTTGGTATCGTAGTGCGATCATGTCTTAGTATGTACCTGTGAATTTATCTGTTTTCGCATTACTTTTGTGCTGTAGGGGGCGGGGCAACTATCTGGTATAAGGGACAACTATCTGGTTATTGCTAAATATTGTGCACTATTGAGTGCTACTGAGACTGTCAGTCAGAGCTACCAAGAGCTACCAGGTGCTACGTTACTTCCACGCCAGAGCTACCAGCGGCTATCAAGCCTTGGCGGAGAGCTACGCGGTGCCATATAATGGGGACTTGTCGACCTGGCTATCACAAGTATCGGGGCTATCAGGCGGTACGTAGCCATGTGATTTTTTCCTGATGTCCCATAAGTAGTAGTAGCTCCGTAGATCCATAGATCCGAATACATCAGGACAACCGTAGCTGAGGTATAGCGCGGCCAATGTCCCATAGCATCCCATAGCACTATAGTGGTCATAGTCCTGTAAACTACTATACAGGCCCACCTTGAGCACTGTGCGGCACTATACAGGACTTTACAGCTGTTTGCAGAACTTAGGGCGCGGCGTGTTTTTTTTTTTTTTGTAAGTTTTCACGAGAACAGCGATTGCAGGATCATTTCTTAACCGTTTACCCTGGAAATAGGCTCATTCGATTCGCACGGAAAGGGCGGAGGGCCTCATCTCCTAGGTTTTTTTATGGGCACTGAAAATTTCCTTTTTGGGATAGATTCCCGTGTTTTTCAGTGGTTGAGCGGAGAACACGTCCCACGGGACCTATTTTGCTCAGATTGACCTAGATTTTTATTATGGTGGACTTCAACATATTCCGGAGGGCCTGAAATACCGGTATTTTGAATGGGATCAATACTTCAAATATACAGTTCATAGATACATTCATTTCATATTGTTGATCCCAAAGTGTATGGTAGATTTGAACCAGTGTTCACATTTATTATCCCGGTATATCAGGCCCTCCGTAATGTGCCCAAGTCTACCATAATAAAAATCTAGGTCAATCTGAGCAAAATAGGTCCCATGGGACGTGTTCTCCGCTCAACCACTGAAAAACATGGGAATCTATCCCAAAAAGGAAATTTTCAGTGCCCATAAAAAAACCTAGGAGACGAGGCCCTCCGCCCTTTCCGTGCAAATCGAATGAGCCAATTTCTAGGGCAAACGGTTGAGAAATGACCCCGCAATCGCTGTTCTCGTGAAAACTTACCAAAAAAAAAAAAAACACGCCGCGCCCTAAGTTCTGCAAACTGCTGTAATTGCGCTGTGGACTATGAAGAACTTGTGAGGCCCTCGGCGCAGTTTGCAGTTAATTTAAGTTCTTAATAAAGTGTACCGTTAGATTTGACATATATACGGATGCAAACTGTACCAAAGACATGAATAAGGAAGGAACACTTGGTAATAAAGGTAACAATATATCTTAGGTCCACAGGACCACAACACGGTTCCACGTCAGGCAAACACATCTTGGTCATCCCTTTCTTTCTCTCTTCCACCACTCGATTTCGCACTCTTGCCCGACTTATTAACATCGCTCACTGAAATCTTTCAATAACGGGGATTCCAGATAGACGTAGCGGGTCGGATCCGGAGCATATGAGTGTCCAAATGCACATTTAATCCCGCGCACATCACACAACCTCAAATCATATTTCCGCACTAAATAAGCCCTTTTGAGTGAAATCCCGCACATAAATGGACCACGTACTTGAATTGCGCGGATTCGGTCAAACGCGCAATCGCACAAATCGGGATTTGAGTCTCCGCGCAAAGTCCGCAGTCATCAAATCGCGCAAAGTCGGCGAGTTCGAAAACCGCGCAAAGTCGGGCATCCAAAATGAAAATGAAAATATCGCAAAGTTGTGCGTACTTAGGATGAACACTTTGATTCTTCTCACTGCAGTATCTGAAATGTCCGATAAGATAAACTGATAAGATAAGATCAAACAACCAAAGATCGTCAAAAAGCGGAAGATTTTAGGAAGGTTGCTATAGCTTTCCAGTGTAGCAAGCTAATTACATTGCTTCTGAAGTTTAGAAATGAATCTATGGCGTGGGTTACGTTCATCTCCAGCCCGATGGATGACACGGGGCCAAGTCATCCGAACCCTCAGCCAATTTTAACCAAATGCCTTCAAGACCATTTTCAGGAGGTTCTCTATGCATATTGTACACTTTTGGTGGGCCTTTTTGAGCTGTTAGTGTCAAGTAGCCACCTCAGGAATATTGACATTTGCTTTTGGTAAGTGAAGTTAAATTGCTGTGTGACACTTTGAACAGGTGTACAGGGGAGCTGGGAAATGCAGGTCTGGCCGGGTTCACAAAGTGGATAAAACACAGGGAAGGCATCGACAGGATAGAAGACATCTTGAGTAATTTGTTGTCAGAAATTTAACGACTCATCGAGTATGAAAATAAGCTGATTATTCATCTGGACAGTTGGCTGCCTTTGGGATGTGAACTACGGTCAGGATAATCTTTGATTCATAGGCAAGGCAATAAGTTGCCTTGAAGGTACTGTCCAGGATCTTTTGGGGAGACAACCAAGTGGACGTATACATTTGGTAAGCTTGGTACAGTACGCTGGGCTAGTCTCTCTGGATAGGCTCTCGGGTGTCACCAGGGAATCCCGCAATGTCGCTGTGTGTGGATCAAAGCAAGGAGTGATCTGCTGAATACTGTACTATTTCGACCAAATGTTCAGGTGACGGGTGACAGAGGGTCATGAAATGAACAAATTTGGTGTAGGTGACGGTGACGAACTGGTTTTGTAGCTTAAATAGGCCTCAAAAACGACAAAATCTTTGGTCCGGCAACTGCCGGACATCCATTTATGGGAATTTGGCGTGATTGCCGAGAAATGAACACCTAGAAAAATGAACATCTTCGGTGAGGGGTGACATGGTGTGATCATTTGGTTGAAATAGTACAGTACATGCGCGTCCTACTGACTAATCGACCGAGTCTGCAGCCAAACACGTGTACACACGCTACCGCAACGCCGTTGAGTGAGTACGGTCTGAGCTGGTGGGGCCATTAGATTTCTGGATTTACAACGCCTGCGTGGCCTACTGAACTACTTCAGTAGATTCCCAATATTTTCAACAATCTTGTTGAGTCCGTTGTCTTATCTTATCTGGCTGCCTGCCATTGCTGAAGAACCAGTGAAGAAGGTATGAATTCGTGACTGACTCTGGACTTGACATGGACACAACTTTGGGGATGCCCGACTTTGCGCGCTTTCCGAACTCGCCGACTTTGCGCGATTTGATGACCGTGGATTTTGCGCGGAAATTTGAACTCCGATTTGCGCGATTGCGGGACGGGCCGAATTCGCGCAATTCAAGCCGGCGGTTCAATTTTGTGCGGGATTTCACTCAAAAGGCCATATTTAGTGCGGAAATACAATTTTAGGTTGTGTGATGTGCGCGGGATTAAACTTTGTGCATTTGGACACTCATAGGAGCGAGGCACGCTCTCTTCATCCCAGGTGTGTCACGGTCCATGTCCAGCACAGCTCCCTATCGGAATATGACGCCCCTTCTGACCACACTTCACTGTCCCTGCCGATGATAGATGTCAACGCAGCGTCGTAGGTCTGATTGTACGACTGCACTTCTACGACGTTTGAGTGTCGAAAGCACGCAGGTTGTAGGCCAAGGCTGTGGCAACTTCCAACGCTTACCTTGGGATTGGAGAGGACTGGATGAAGGGGGTGTGAGGATGTTGTTATGTGGTGCGTTTTGGGCGTCCATGAGTCAAACCTGAAATTGATATTCTGGTAGATGTTTTGCACTAGCCGCGAATGAACAGCCGATCGCACGGCTTGTCGTCGGACCTCTAACCATGGGCCGCAACCAAAGCCGCCCCATTCCCTCCAACACCTTGGGAGCTTATCCAACAGATGAGTTTACATGTGAGGACTCGTCAACTTCGCTAACTGTTTTGTTTGCTGACAATGCCCTGTGAAGTTCCGAGGTGCGGGAGTTTCCTCCATCCAAGGTATGCACTGCTTGCCTCCATAATGTGCGATATTGGCTATGCAGTTGACAAGTATTTGAAGAGCAGGCACCCTGCTGTACATGCGCAAGATACTCATGCCCTCGTGGCAGGACTGGATTGAGTGAGTATTTTCGGGTGTTCGTTCCTTCATCATCACTGATTCTCCGTCGGACGTAGCCAACACCGTCGCGTGTGCGCACAGATACATTCTCTTCCTGGGTGAGTTGGGGAGACGCAGCCCCAGTCATGCATGTTGATTGATTTCGTTAGGCAGAGGTTGATTCAAAGTTCATCGACTTTACCTGCAGCCCTCCGAAATCCATCACGGCCGTGAACGGGACGTTCCAGGCCATTGGCCAAGGCGACATTCGAATCAGTATTCCGAATAGAAAAAGCACGGCCACGATCCTCCTCAAAGGAGTTCTTTATGGGCCGAAGGTATGACTCACCCTGGTCTCGATCAGTCAAATTACTGATGCTGGTTTCGCGGCGTTATTCCGCGATGACTTCTGCAAGATTTTTGATAAGCAGCACAAAATCCTGGGGGTTATCAACAAGAAGAACGGGACTTACCGTGTTCAGCACGAGTCGACCGCGGGATCTGGAGTTACCGCCGCCGCCGCCATCGAGACAGGTTGGGGAGGAAAAAATCGGTCATTCTGAGGCTTTCATTTGGCCGGAAATGGCCTCAGATTGCCGAGGCTTTTGCTGCTTGGCAGGTTCGGTTTTAATCGGTCTCCCGACCGATTTGCCATCAGCCTCGGAACGGCGGGGTTGCCTCGCTCCATTGCGCCGTTGTGCAGAATAATCAGACACGTGACTGTATTCCACCCTTTCGCGCCAGATCTTGGCCATTTTCAGGTGATTTTTCAGGTCTTTGGCCACAGATGTGGCTTTTCAGTTGAGATTCAAGGAACCTAACATACTGTTTAAGTTTTTGGAAACTTACAATTGCTGCTGTTGAATTCCGGGAACTGACCTCGGATATTATATACATTCAAAAGGAGTATAAAGGCCCCAAATCCTACCTTCAGCTTGAGCTAGAGAGACAAGGTTATATAATCAATATATTAGAACGGAAAAATTAAGATACCAAGGAACTGTATATTTGAAGTATTGATCCCATTCAAAATACCGGTATTCAAGGCCCTCCAGAATATGTCAAAGTCCACCATAATAAAATCTAGGTCAATCAGAGCAAAATAGGTCCCATGGGACGTGTTCTCCGCTCAACCACTGAAAACCACGGGAATCTATCCCAAAAAGGAGATTTTCGGTGCCCATTAAAAAAACCTAGGAGGCGAGGCCTTCCGCCCTTTCCGTGCGAATCGAATGCGCCTATTTCCAGGGAGAACGGTAGAGAAATGATCCCGCAATCACTGTTCTCGTGAAAACTTACAAAAATAAAAAAAACAAATGGGCCGCGCCCTAAGTTCTGCAAATGGCTGTAAGGGGCCGTTTTGTGGATGAATACAGTTTACAGGCATCTAAAAACACTCAAATGATGTAGATTTTTGTCAGGAAAGGCTTTACAGCTCTTTTCAGAACTTAGGGTGCAGCCCGTTTTTTTCGAATCTGCAGGGCTCTGTGTATTACAATTTTTTCTATGCATCTCAAAATGATTCACTAGTTCAATTTTCAGTGTTTTCCACTGTCTGACAGCAGAACATGTCCCATGGTAGGTGTAGTGCTCCGATTGGCCTAGATTTTTAATATGATGTACTTTGAGGCATTCCGGAGGGCCTGAAATACTGGGATAGTGAATGTGACCTCTCCTGCAAATCTATCACACATTGTGGCAAGAAGAATATTAAGTGAATTTCCCTATGAGTTGTATATTTGGGCGGTCAAAGTGCACTCATTAAATTGCATTTGTTTGCCCTGGAATGGAGAGCACAAAGCCTTCCCAGAAAGGACCTGGGACACTAGAAGGAAATGTAAAGAGACAGTTCTAACCGAAATTGTGCTGGCTATCCAGCACACAAGGTCCCGTAAAAATCTGGTTTGAAATGGCTCCAAACAGGGCAATTTACTGATTTGATGTGAAACTTGGCACACCAAGCCGTCATTAAATTGCATTTGTTTGCCCTGGAATGGAGAGCACAAAGCCTTCCTGGAAAGGAACTGGGGCACTAGAAGGAAATGTAAAGAGACAGTTCTAACCGAAATTGCGCTGGCTATCCAGCAAACAAGGTCCCGTGAAAATCCGGTTTGAAATGGCTCCCAGCTTCCACTCCCAATGTGCTGCTCCATTGAGTTCATGATTCCACAGCGCATTGTAAATGCGGTCGGTTGTGCTACGCCCTCCGCTGATCATTAGCGAGGCTGGTCCCTCCAGTGTGTGTATAACTAGTGGTCCGATCTCTGTATCTACATGTGACTTTACCACGTTGCTCACTTCTTGAATCACATTTACGCACATATGGAAAATCACAGAATTCCGGTTCATGGGCTAAGCATGACACAGGCTCAACGGTCAGTTATGTATCATCTATTGACAGGCATGTGTGCAACTGCATTGCCCAATGGATCTTCTGCTGCTATGCCACATCCAGGTTGTCGTTCTGTCGTTCTGTTGGCTCGCAGTTCACATCACCTCAACATATGAACCATTTAGCTTATAGCATCCTGTTTGCTGTCCTTCCTGATGCTCAGCTTCATACCGTTGCCTGCCTCCTCTCACAATACTACGTCTTCTGATTTGAGATGTGTTTAAGCCCACAGTTTAATTTTCAAAGTCTAGCACTGCGTGTGACTGGGTTTTACTTCGTGTTGATGATTTTGTTGTCCTCGTGGGGAGTGCCCACACTAGTTTTGTTCGTGAGCACCATTCTACACCCTCACAATTATTCGACTGATTGCATATTCCTTCTTCATTCTTCCACTAAAGGTTGTACTATTACAGCCTTGGCCTTGAATAATGGTTTGATATGCTCGATATAACATAATTCTTTGATACAGTCGCAAACCGCGCGAAGCGCAACGGTCAGATTTCTGGGTCAATATCTCTTTCAAGGCAAGCCCAAATCAGTCGGAACACGTGGGTCAATTGGATTGCCCTGATACACACTCCATACCACGATTTACACTTTGGACGTAGCCAGTGTGGATGTTGAGAACGAGGCTGAGATTTCTTGAGATGTTGAATGTGCCCAAACATGTAGAAGCCCAACACCATCACACACTATAAGCTCAGCAATCCTTTTTTCTGGTGTCCGATGCTCGTCTGCACGCAAGTTGTTCGGGAAATGATCGGACGGTTCGGACCTGATTGGAGTTTAAATGATACAGCTACAGACAAGAATATGGGGGGTGTCAGTGTCCACCATACACATCGGTTCTCTTTTTTCTTATGCAGCTTTAATGCTCTGGCGTGCATATTCACGGAGGTCCTGTTGGGTACGTGTTGAACATGACATAAAGCATTATAATTCTTGAGTTTGCAATATTCTGATCCGGTACGACTGGCACTTGTGCACCGGACCTTCCGGCGGGTTCATTTGCCGAGTTGATCGGAGTTGTTCAAATTCGAACCAGAGTTTTGGCAGGCGAGAACATGGGGGGTCTCACTTTCCACCATATGGTTCAGTGCTCTAGTTTGTGAGGGAATTGTGGGAAATGAATATCAATTTCTGCAGAGGTCCAGATGCATAGATGTTGTGCACGAGAACATATGTCATATTTTCTGAGTTTGAAAATCACTGATGCTGCACCGCCATAATTCGCACATGTGATTTTCCCATAGGCAACTATTTCTCCCATCCCATCCCTCTATCCTTGATAGATCAACCTGCACGCGTCGGAAAGACTCACCCTTGGCCTACCCTTTGTCTTCTCTCCGCTCGTTGTCCATATGCTCTCAAACCTTATCTTTTGTTGTTCCTTGTTACTTACCCGATTACTTGGCCGTGCGATAAACCGATCGAAAGAAACCCTAGCAATATAGAATAGAACATGGTTTGCTAGAATATACCATCTCAAATAAAGATTCTGGCCGCGAATTGCACAATTCCACAAATTACGCACAGGGCCTGGGACGAGAGGCATCATTGCGATCATCACACACTACCGAAAAGGTACCTACCTTCCGTGTGATTACCTTGGCTCGCGCTCGCGGAAATACTGTGCATAGAATTCAGAGTTTGAGGGTGGACATATACACTGCAAATGTGTGTGTTTGGAGTGGAATGATACAAAATTGTAGTAGTATGGCGGTCAGAATGCACTTTTATTATTTCACACACATATGTAAATTCTAACACAAGTTCGGGAGTCTCACACACAACATCTCTCATTCTAACACAATGTAGACTGATTCTCACACAACTTAGTGATTTCTCTCACACACGAAGTCAAGATTCTCTCACATCAGGTTGAAAAAAGCCTCTGGGTCCTTTCCAATTATTGCTGTTTGCAAAATAGTTGGCCAAACTGCCTTTTTGAGAAAACCAACATGTTTTGAGTGCGAAACGTATTTGGGCCATAGCTCACTCGATACATGCTCTATCTACATAAAATAAGACGTTTTCGGGCACTGCGATGCCCTCTGCACAACTTAAGTACAAAATCGGAGTGATTTGACTCGAAAATAAGAGTTCTACTGAAACCATGTAAATTTTGGCAAAGTCGCGCAGAGCTCGACAGCGCGGTACATATTAAATAAATGAGAGAAAATTGAGGACCTTCCTCACGAGTCTAGCTCTTAGCCCTCAATCTGCGTGGCAGTTTGGTCATGTTTGTTCCCGATCAACTTTGGGCAACACACAACTCTAGGACGACCACCAGCGCTCGCCTCGCCCAGCCAGAATCGCATAGAAGAGAAAGGTGCGTTCCTTGCATACTCCATCAAAGCTGGCGCTGATAACTCTGTTTCCTTTTCTTCTTTGTTGTCTTTGTCCTCGTAGACGTCAAGGCCAAACGAGTCGAACGAGAACGAGACCACGAACGTCGGACGCCCGCCCCCCGCGCTCCGATCGTAAATGCAGCCCCCTACGGAAAGTAGTCTGTTGGGGAGCGCGAGGGCGCAGCAGCAGCAGCAGCAGAACGGCATTGATGCGGGGGAGCAGCAGTAGCAGCAAGAAATATGGAGGAGGATACGAGGAAGGCGGGTACGCGCTGATGAACGGGAACGGGAATGCGCATGCATCAACATCGACGTCGACGGTGCCGCAGAAGCGCAAGCTCGGGATGAGCGCGGGCGGCAGTAGCAAGGCGCGGGAGGGCGACCGGGCCAAGGACGCTGCCATGATTATGATGGACTTCAGCAACGCTAGTTCGGGCGGCGGAGGCGGTGGTGGGGAGGAGGGCGATGAGATTCGCTGCCGGTGCGGGTCGAGCGCGGACGACGGCTTCTCGATCGCGTGCGACGTGTGCGGGCGGTGGTGCCATGCAGCGTGTTTTGCGATTTCAAAGGAGAGCGTGCCGGAGGAGTGGAAGTGCTGGATGTGTGCCCCGCAGAATCTTATTGGTGAGTGGGTTTTCTAATCTCTTTCAGTTTTCATTCTTCCTTCTTTCAATCTTTCGTTATACTCCCAGTCTATCGTACTCTATCCTCTCCGCGATTCGTATTGCTTAATTTCACTACTGATTTCCTCCAGATACATTCTCTACCAACGGACACGCCAGCACATCCAATCAACGGCGACGCGCGTCCATCTCCAGACGCCCGCGCAGCACCACCGTCGAAGCGAGCCTGTCCCTCCCGAACATAGACGAGCTCGAGGACGAGCGCACGCAATATGTCCTCATCGATGACGACATCGTCCCGCACGCCGCCACGCAGCGCAAGCTCCGCGCGTACGCCGTTCAGTGGTGCGGCGGGTCCGCTCTCGAGCCGACTCCTCCCCCGTCCCATTTTCAGCCGGGACACGTGCCGTTCGTCTTCGGCGCGCCGCCCCCGCCGCACCCGACGTCGCTGTACCCATGCTTTCCGCCTTCTTCCTCGTCCTTATCCTCTTCGGCGCTATCCGTGACCACACATCACTCCGTCCTCCCGCCCACCTACGCCCTCCACGTCGTGACACCCGCGCCCCCACACACCCTCCTCGTGCGCTACCCCTCCGTCATCATGCCCACCTCCGCGTACCTACGCGCGCCGACGAACGGGTACGCACACGCCGGCGCGCCGAAGCGATTCGTGCATCTCGTGGGCCCGCCACTGGACGTGGCGCTGGATGCGCGGGGGTGTGGGGGGAAGGGGCGGTGGGTGCGGAGCGGGTGTTGGCCGAATGCGGAGGTGCGGGCGTATGTGTGTACGGGTGAGGCGAGGGGCCGGCCTGGGTTTGGGAAGAGTAGTGGGAGGGATGTGAACGGGAGAGACGCGAGCGGGAACGGGAAGGTCAAGGTCAAGGGAAAGGCGCGGGACAATCGCGGGCAAGGGGAAGCGGAAGCGGAAGCGGAAGCGGAAGCCGAGCCGCGGACCCACTTTGGCATCTTCGCGAACGCGGGCGCTGAAGCAGGGGGAGGAGATTGTGGTCGGGTGGGAGTGGGACGATGGGAATGCGGTGCATCGGGTGGGGGAGGTTGCTGGATTGGAGGGGTGCGTGGTTTTTGGTTGATTCTCTTTTTTTCTCGTGATTTCGGCTCCATGGCGTCCGATTCTCTAATCCTCCTCCCTTTCTCCATCTTTCCTCTTCCTTGACCATGAATCGTCGATGCCATCCTTATCCATAAATACTCCTTCCCCATTCCTTCGTAGATTCTCTTTGCAATCCCGACTTCGATCCCTTCACTTTCGACTGCATAGCTTCCCAATCCTCACCATCTCTCTTCCCATCTCACCTAACATTTTTCCTCGTTCCCTTCCCTTTGTCCACTCTCTTCACTTTGACTGACTCAACCTCCACAGACTCCCCCTGGCACCAAAGCCGACGCATCGCCACCTCATCGTGCAGTTCGCGAACATCCTGCACTCGCTGTGCGGCGCCGGTTCGGAATACGCGTGCGCGTCGACGTCCGCGCCTACACCCACTCCCACTGCACACCTCCCACCCGGGAAGGAGAAGGCGCGGCGGACAACGCCCGGGAGCGAGCGGGCGGTTTCGGTGTCTATGTCGTGGAGAAGGAGCAGGCGGCGCAAGGGGAGGGTGGCGATGGTGTAGAGTCCGAGCGGGGGTGTGTGATACGTACGATGGAACGCGTCGTCTTCCCGCGTGTCGAGCCGCACCAGCGCTATCCCCCCCCGCCGCGATTGGTCTCGCCCTCGCCGTTCGCTACGTCATCCACGTATCCCGCAGCATTGACGTCCACTCTCCCCTGCCGTCTCCACCTCCCACGTCGCCCGATCCACTTCCTCCACATCCACATCCACCACTACGCCCCTCGTCAAGCCCAAGCGCCTCGCTGGCCCGGGCGTGCCCCCACCGAGGCCGAGGCGCCGCCGCCCGACGCACAGAGGTGGGGCCCACTCATCGGCGCCACGAGGGGCGTGCGCGCGGTGGAGCGCGTGCGGGGGGAGCGGGGGGTGGGGCGGGCTCGTGCTGCATCCAGGGGATGGGAAGGGAGAGGGGGTCCTGGATGCTGCGCGGGGGTGTGGGGAGTATTTTGGGAAGGGGTATACCAGTGCCGGCGGGTACGTGGAGGATGCGTTTTGGGACGCAGGTGCGGGTGCGGGGTACGCCGTGAGTGGGAGTGGGAATACGAATACGAGCAAGGTGTACGAAGTCGTCGAACGCGCGGGTGGGGATGTGGGTGTGGATGTAGTGGGGATGGAGATGTCGGTGCGTGACCTCTCTTTCTCGTACTTCCTTCCTCTCCTTGTCTTTAGCTCGCTTTTCATCCTTCGCATCCTGTCTCGCCTCTTCTCTTCACCCTCACACTAACACCCTAGATCGCACCACACGCAAGGATCGTGCGCGCGGCAACGCACGGCGGCAGGAACCGGTGCCCGAGTCAATATGCCCGCCGAAGATGCGGAAACGGTGGAAGGCCGGCGGTGGTGAGGGTGGCACATCAGACGCACGCCCCGCCTCGTTTGGACAAGGCGAAGGGCAAGGTGCACGCGTGGGAGGAGCCGATGGATGTTGATGTGGATGGGGATGTCGATGTCGACGTCGTCGCAGGTGAGTCTTGAGTCGAGTTGCACTCCCCGACGCTGACGTCTTTGCGTTATATTTAGCCGAGCTTGCGCCGACCCAGCCACCGCATCTATCCCTCGCGCCGCCCCCGCTCTTCCGTTCACCGCACGCGCCTCCACCCGCGTCGGGGCCGTCGCCGAGCGCGAATTTTGCACGTCTGAGCCTCGTATCGTCGCACCCGAGCGCTCCTGAGGGCCCGCGTCCGGCGTGGTTCTCTGTCGGCGCTGGTGCCAATGTGGAGGTGCTGCAGCACGAGGGGGATGCGGGCGGGGTGCATTGGGTGAGGATGGAGGATGGAGCCGAGGCGGATTTGAGAAGAATGAGGATGGTGTCGGGTGTGAACGGGACTGTGGAAGCGCCTGCGGCTGTGGACGCAGTCGCCCGCGCTTTTCCATCGGCCGAAGCGGGGATGCTGCCACCCGTCGATGTGGGTCCATCGCCACGCGTGCGTTTTGTCCAGCCTGTAGTGGATGTGCTGCCCCACGATGAAGACGTCGAGTCTCTCGCGGATGAGCACAAACGTGAGCAGGACGACGACGCGCTGCTCATGGCTGTCGGCGAGGAGCCGTACAGACCGTCGCTTGCGAGCCCAAGTCCCACGCTCGAGTCGTCGGAGGAACTTGCCGTGCCGCTCGAGCTCGCGCCGCGTGTCCTCGCCGAGAGGGGGGCGGTTGTCGATGCCCGTGCCTGTGGAGTCCGACATGCCGCCATCACCGACTTCGCCTGCATGGGGCACCGCCGCGTCGCTCTCACCTGAAGTTTCCGCACCAGCACCGCTTGCGCGAGACCCATCGCCCCCGCGGGTCGGCGCACCCGCACCTCTGCCCGTCGCCAAGTTGTCATTCAAGGAATGGCAGGCGCGTAGGAAGTTGGAGCGTGCGAAGGAGGGGGAGGTGGCGCAGGAGCGTGAGCGGGAGGAGCAACGAGAGCAGGAGCGCGAACGGGAACGACGACGCGAGCGAGAGAAAAAAGTGGCGCAGGGCGAGGATAAGGAGAACGAGGTCGTTCCCGTGAAGGAGGATGGACTCGGCCCGCATTCTTGACGGCATCCGCAGGTCTACCGTTAGCCGCAAGACGCCGCACGTGGAGCTGCCCGCGCGCCAGGACATCGAGATGGTGGATGCGCTGCCTTTAGTCGTTGCTCCTGGGGCTACACCCGCGCAATCACCGGTGGCGGATTTCCAGTCGAAGCTCAAGGCAACGCCGCTCGGCATGACGGCGTTCGTTTGCGACCGGAAACGATCGCCTCTCTCCGCTGGCGGTTTCCAGCGTCTTGGATTCCCGGACGCTGCCGCGCAGGCTAGCAAATGGAATCAAGCGCGAGACGTTGCCTTTCGCTTCTCAGACCGTGCCTGCACCCAGATTGCCGCTCATCGACGTCGCTCCCCCTTCGGCGCTGCCGCAGTCCGCCCAGGCGCCAGAGTATCCTTCCCCGTCCTTCACCAGTAACGTCGTCCGGCGGCCGGCTCCTTCATTGGCTAAGCCCTTCCACGTGTCATACCAGTCCTCGTCGGCGACTTTGACCTCGCAACGTTCCATCCATGAGCTGTCAAAACCAGGACTCGGATCGCCACCCCGATCGCGGTCCTTGTCCCCCGACTTCCGCCGCCAAACAACGTC
This sequence comes from Mycena galericulata, assembly GCA_029289565.1. Classification (NCBI taxonomy): domain Eukaryota; kingdom Fungi; phylum Basidiomycota; class Agaricomycetes; order Agaricales; family Mycenaceae; genus Mycena; species Mycena galericulata. The sequence continues at coordinate 16,802 of JARKIA010000660.1, forward strand.
ACATTAACGGGAGGCCACCCAGACCACGAAGACCTCGTCTTACGCCGTCGCCACCCGCCCGATTGCCGTCCACCGCACCATTCAAATTCCACGCCCGTGCTGCTTCACAGGAGGAGGGGGAGATCCTCCCCAACTCGAGCCCTCCTCCCACTCCTCAGTGGCCTGCGCGCTTCGGTTCGCAGCCCACGCCACGGACGTCTCCCTTTACTACGTCGTCCGGGCCTCCAACGCAGCTGCGCTCACACCAGCTTCAGCGCATGCTACCGAGCGCGCCGAAGGCTTTTGCGCCAGGCGCAGAACGCTAACGCAATCGCCAGTTCTTCCAGCGGCTCTGCGCGCGGCGGCGCACCCCGCTTCAATGGCATGGGTCCGCAGACGATGCCCCGGGGAGGCCCCTGAGGGAGGAAGCACCGCCCGCGCGGATAATATCGCGTGTCGTGTTTCTCTCTCTTTTCTTTCTTTCTTTGGGTTTTGGACTCTATACGTATCCGCTGGCGACTTTTCCCTAGTCGCTTTGTCTAAACTCAACTTTATCCTTCCATATCTCTTTTCTCTTCCCTCCGTCCCTCTCGAACGAAACGAACCGAACTTGTGTGCACTTATAGATTATACCAAAGTATGTAATGCACGCTGCCTGTATTCGTGTACTATCGCCACCTCCATAACCAAAAGCTACCTACGAGATCGGCAAGTCAGAGCCCACTGCGGGTTCGTATGCCCTCTAATCTTTGCGTCGAACGACACGATTCTTTTGGCATCCGTTAACGGGAGCAGACCCCCTCGTCCTCCTCATCAGTGTCTCGGGGTGGATCTGGTGTAGTATTGACCCCCTCACTGCGTTCCGACCCTCCGTAGACGGGCGTGCGAGTCATAGCGATGGAGTGATTGTATCTTGAGGTTGTTTACTGCTATTTGCGGAACTTAGGGCGCGGGCCAAAATTTTCCTTCTTGGTCATTTTTTGATCGTTTTCAGTATGTCACCTATTACGAGCTCAGTTCTTTTCGGGTTGCCTCAGGACTATGCGCGTTGTGTCGGCATCGAGCATACGCAGCCGCGCGCAAGTTGGGGAGCAAAAATGGTGGCAAAAACCCGTGACCCGCGAGCTATTTGCAAACAACAATAAACCGCTGAGTGACATAGCTCTCGTATGTCGAGTATCTCCGTTCCCCGAGATCCCTGAGCTGTCCTTGACGATCAGATTAGCATTGAACACTGGCCCAAGGATTTTTGTTCAAGGTTCAGCAGTCCTCCTACTGCCCTCAATCCTCTCTTATAGGGCATCGGTCGAACTTCTCTACTGTTGCTCTGATTCAATTCTACTCTTCGTTCCTCCTTTCAATGGCCTGGAGCTTTATGCCCTGTACCCTCGGATGATGCAGCATCACACCCACTCCATAGTGCCAGTAGCCAGGGTAGCTGGGTAGACAAGTCCCCCCGCAGGTTGCACCCAGTAGCCCCCCAGCCAGTGCTTGGTAGCACCCGATAGCTTTGGCAGGAAGCTTGGTAGAAGTGTGGTAGCATATGGATAGCCAGAGGTATCTGATATAGCTCTTGTAGCTATCCCATTCACGGCACAAAACAATTGAAAATGGCAGGGTAAAAAGTGTATTCGGTCTACGGAATACAGTGGAGAGGATAACTATGGACTATATAGCCTACTCAATCCCTATTGAAAGAGTTGTCAGAATAGTCATTAATAGAAGCGACAGGACGTACACATTCAGCAGCCGGCACGCATGGAAGATGCAGGATTGCAGGAGACGGGGCCGAAAAAAAAGGATGGCGCGGGACGCGGGAGGGACGGGCGGTCGCCAGGCCACTCGCGGATATCAGATGCATCTGAATTGAGAATAGGTGCCAGCGATGAATATATTAGTCAAGACACACGTACTCGGATCGAATAACTCAAGTAACGCGCCTACGCAAGTCAGTCGGCGCGACAACGACAATGCCACATGAGGCCACAGTGCATAACAATGCACATATACGACAGAAAACGGGAAAAGGATGCATCAGAAAACAGGAAGGAGATGCATGGGAGTAGGAGAGAGCATGATTGAAGTATTCCGGTGGGCTGGCAGGAGAGCAACGGGCGAGTGTTGCACAATTGGGTTCTTGCGTGCACCTTGAGGTATTTTGAAACTTGAGATACATGTGTGTGTGCTTGAAGACATGGGATACGAGGGCAAACGGCAGTCCATTTTGCGAGGGGAGGGTGACATGGCACAATGACCAACATGGTGAGGCAACGGCCACGGGGGTTTAGGAATTGGAGGCATGTTGAGGACAGGATAGGGCAGGAGAGTGAAGAGGAAGGAGCGAAGGCCTCGAATTCGACGAGAATGGCGGCCAGACGAGGCAGTGATGATGGCGGAAAGGAAGAGCGATCAGGGGACGAATGGCTCAAGTGGATAAGCCATGAGTCCTAGCCGGATAAGACCGGCTGCCGTAACCGCAGACTGAGTACCCGTACTACAAACATCCCCCCCCCCAAAAAAAAAAAAGAAAGGAAGAGCGATCAGTGTTGTCCCCAAACATCACGCAATCGTGCACGTGATAGCGGAGTTTGAATGACTTGTAGCTTTCTGCGAACTTAGCGGTAAATTGAAGAATATTTGGTAGATCCTCAATAAGGCAAAGCAGCATGTAAATGCTATGTGGAGATCGTCTGGTGTTATAATCCATGTGCTAACCCCACGATTCCACTGCATCCCATTTACCAACCAATTTTCTTACAATGGTTCAATTTTAGAAGACTCTGAACACACGATTGATGTCAGTAGAGGCAAAATCTGAATGGAGAGAGAGAGCAAAGCACATGTCTGCACATGCACACATACATTGAGGATTGACCGTGAGTGGTTCGATCAGAAGGCCAGTTTCCGCCTCATGTTAGATGATAGGTGAAATATAGAGTGGGATGGTGAAGTGACGACGAAGCATACCAAAGAATTTGGAGGTGAGGGAGACCAGGACATGGGAAAAAAGATAGAGCAGCGCTCGCCGCTAAAGGATGAATTGTTACTGAGTGATCATTGATGGCAACAGTTTACCATTGAAACAGGTGATGCCATCAATTATTGTTCGATCTTATCCGCATCAGGTCCAAATCGGGTCCCTGGCCATTGCTTACATTTGTATCTACCGCCTCTGTCTAAGTAGGACGACCGAGGTAAGGCTGCCGCCTGTTAACGCCGGCACGGTTCGACGGCACCGTCGAACGGGTGCCGTGCCCGTGCCGTTTTGAGCCGTCGAAAAACGGCCGTCACGGCAATTCAACGGGTCCACGGGTCTTTACCCTTCGGAGTTGGGCATGGATCTTGCTGTTAAAACAAAGGGATCACCCACTTCACCCACTCCCTGTGATCCTCGACCTTTTTCAGAGCTTCGAGGCGTGAAGAAAATAGCTAGTCGGAAGAAGCCGAACCATCATTCCGCTTCCGGAACTCCTCAACTTACCTTCGAAATCACCTCAAAACACCCCATCCGCCGCTTCACATAAGAACTTGAGTTGTATTTCTCATCAACAAGCTGTGCACCCTTAGAGCGTTTGGGAGCGTGAAATCCAGTAATCTCATTATCAGGCGGTGAGCGAGGTCTGCGAGCCTGCATCACAGGTGGCGAGCTCTGGCATTTTGACGATGATTGATTGTCAACTTCTGGAGCAAGAAGTGCCATTAGGATCAAGGTTCATTGAAGGTATAGCCTTAGGCAAACATCGAGTCACTGGAGAGCGAAACGTTGTGATGGCCGGGAGCGAAAATCGTAAGAGACAGTTCTGCTTGAAATTTTGCTGACTATCACCCAGCTAGTCAGATTCAAAAAGGCCCGTGAAATGCGGCCACCGGGTCGAATTCTTTAATTGAGTGGACAGATGCAATTAATTGCACGGCACTCTCCAAGCCAGACTCAGATTGTTGCTGTTTGGAACGTCAATTGACGCTATTTGGCGGACAGCGAAACCCTTTGAAGGGCCGGAGCAAAAATCTGAAGACACAGTTCTGCCTGAAATTGCGCTGGCTATCACTCCGCGACGACATCAGTCGGATCGCAGTGTTGTACACCCTGGAGGAGAATGTAGAAGAATTGGAGACGCACATGGTGCAGTGAGACGGCGCTTCTGCACAAAGGGCTGAGAGCACTCTGCACGCGATCCGATGTTTGTCCCGACGGACGGGACCCGGCCGTCAGACAGGTGACGGCCGTCACGACGGGTTTGTGGAGTGGACTGGCCTACTAAAGTGCGAACATGACCATCCGTGACTTTCTCAGGATTCTGAAGGACCTTCTTGGTGATTGGACACAATCTTTGAGTACCTGGGATTGTTCCTCAGCTTTTTTTCAACACATTCTGGCCCGCAAATGCGGGAGAACAAATGAAGACCAATGATCAATGCCAAATATATAAACTGAGTCAAGAGCTGAGTGACCACTGCCTTAAATGTGGCTTCCTAGCGTGTGGAATGTGGTAGGCGCATCGTTCAATCCTGTATCTGCAGTTACACTAAATTATCAGTGCACAATCTCGAGAATGTTAAAAAGCGTACCTGTTCGGGAAGTTCCGAAAACATTAAATAGGGGACATCCAGGTGATCCCAAAGGTGGAGAAGGACTTGAAGGAGAGAAGAACGCATGGGGGAGTTCAATGTGGTGCCAAAAATTCATGCAAGCCGCTTCAAAGTATTTGTCGGGTGTATATACTACCATTGAGTAGTGCTCAACGTAGCTAGCAGAATCATCATCTCCTCGTTCTCTTCTTTTATTCACTCGTTCTTCCTACCTCAGGCTCTGCCCAAGCCACCCATAAATTAACCAAAGAACGAATACAACCCACCGATCCAAAGCCGACGGCACGAACTGGATCTTGTTCTGTGACAGGTTCCTGTTTGCCATCGATGCAGCTGGTCTTAGCGACCATTTCAAGGACGCACTCACCGGAACAGCACAGGCACCGGTGGCACCTCCCGTGGGAGATCCCAACAATCCCACTGCTGACGAGACCAGGACAACAAACGAGTACCTGACTCGGCGACGCATCTGGAAATCAGAGCAGGTGGTCATTAAGCAGGGGATCGCAAAGGAGATGTGGACGAAGGTGAAGGGGGAATATGAGAAATGAAGAGCTTCCAAGCGCGGGCCGTTTTTGACTCTAATTTGCATTCCAGAGGTCGAAAAAAAAATCTCGGATTACATAATGAAGTATGGCGGTCCCGTTTTACATTTATTCCCCCTCAAAAAACTTTGTCTCCACCCCAAAAACTCGGTGATTTCCGGCCTTCCGCCCTAAAAACAGACAACTCTATGGGGACGTTTATTTTGGGCAGAGAGGGTTGCCCCGCCCCAAGATATGTGTTGTATGCCGGTAACCCGGCTACAAAAACGGGGCCGGCTTGTGCACACCTACCTAAGTGATGCACACCGATTTCGCGTGCATGTGTCGCGCCTCTGCCCGCCTACGCATCGTTGCGCAGCATACACACGATGGCACAATTCTGAGCATGTGGAAGAGCTCCGGTGCCGACGCCTTCCCCATGCCTGCTCACGTATAACCTATCGGTGCTCCCCTACGTGTGCGCCACTCCGCATGAGGTAATTTCATATAGCCGCCTTGCCGATGCTGAAATACAGAAAATATTGCACAACTTGATCCGCCGGTGGTTAAATTTTCTGTGGGTCTCTCATAGCACTCATTCCATCCCCACGAACTTGATTTCCACTGATAAATCCGCAACCATTCCACTTCTGAACGAGGACCAAAGCAAAATACTCATGTGGAGTCAGACCTGCATGCCGAAATACAGAAATATTTCACCACTTGAGCCACAGGGGTTAATTTTTCCATGGTTTCTCCCTGGGCACTCATTCCATGGTAAGGAACCTAATTCAGGCGAGGAATCTGCACCCCATTCCACTTTTCAACGAGGAATGGAGAAAAAGCAAAAACACTTGTGGAGTCAGACCTGCCATGCCCAAATACAGAAAATATTACACCACTTGAGCCACAGGCGGTGAATTTTCCATGCTCTTCCTGAGCACTCATTCCATGCTAAGGAAAACCTAATTAGAACGAGAAATCTGTACTCCATTCCACTTTTGAACGAGGAAAAGGCAAAATGGGCTTGTGGAGTCAGAACTGCCTGCCCAGATGCGAAAAATTTTACACCAGTTGAGCTGCCAGTGGTTAAATTTTCCATGGCTCTTCCTGAGCCTGCATTCCATGCTAAGGAACCTACTTCAAACGAGAAATCTGTACCCATTCCACTTTTGAACGAGGAAAAGACAAAATGGCCTTGTGGAGTCAGAAATTACACCAGTTGAGCTGCCGGTGGTTAAATTTTCCATGGCTCTTCCTGAGCACACATTCCATGCTAAGGAACCTACTTCAAATGGGAAATCCATACCCATTCCACTTTTGAATGAGGAAAAAGCAAAATGTGCTTGTGGAGTCAGAACTGCCTGCCCAAATGCGAAAAATATTATTACACCGGTTGAGCTGATGGTGACTTTCATATTGTTGATCCCAAAGTGTATGGTAGATTCGAACCAGCGTTCACATTCACCATCCCCGTATTTCAGGCCATCCGGAATATGTCCAAGTCTGCCATAATAAAAATCTAGGTCAATCGGAACAAAATAGGTCCCATGGGACGTGTTCTCCGCTCAACCACTGAAAAAGACAGGAATCTATCCCAAAAAGAAGATTTTCGGTGCCCATAAAAAAACCTAGGAGACGAGGCCCTCCGCCCTTTCCGTGCGAATTGAATGAGCCTATTTCCAGGGAAAACGGTTGAGATATGATCCCGCAATCGCTGTTCTCGTGAAAACTTACAAAAAAAAAAAAAAACAGGCCACACCCTAAGTTCTGCAAAGAGCTGTAATTTCGGGGGAATCACTGCGAGATGCCTGGGTGATTGGATGGAATCCGCGCCTCTCCCACTTTTGTATCACCAAATTTAATGTTTTTCCAAGGGTTGAAAACCTCTACGCATGTCTTACAGTACCGGGGAATGTCCAGAGGCCGCTGGATTGGCCTGGGTAGGGAAAATTTCCTTTTTGGGAACGGCCAAAAAAAATCCGATCGATCTCATTAGTTTCGAGATCAGCTGTAAAGTCAGACGATTTATACCGAGTTACCTCCGGAGTTCAGCATAAAGAGACAAATTCTGGGGAACCGTTAAAGGATCTACAAAAGTTGAATCCAAATCCTGGGGAGTTCAAACCGACTGGCCGTTACACTGCAGAAAGAGGGAGCAGGTGCAGAAATTTTCAGAAAATTTATGACAAAACTTCGAAAAATTTCTTCAGTTTCAAAAATTACAGAAATTTGGTGAACATTTGTTTGTCCTCAAGAAAATTTCAGAATTTCGTGACAGTTTCAAGAAAATTTGGGTGAATTGTGTGCTCATTTTCCTCACGCCGAAAAGTTGCAACTTCCTGAACATGCCTCAAAATTCAATGCATGAACAAAAGTTGCGGTTGAATTTAAGGGACGACCATGTAAATACTTTTTGCACAATACACCCGCCATGTAATTCCCATGGCAAATATATTGTGCAAAAAGTATTTACATGTTCATCCCTTACAGCTCTTTGCGGAACTTAGGGCACGAGTGTTTTTTTTTTCTGTTTTCAGTTATTTTGGGCAGAACAGCGATTACGGGCTCAATTCCTCCTGTCCGTTTAACTTGTGAGTATGCTCAATCTTCTCATAATCCCGACGCGCAGTTTCCTGTGTCCTCAGATTTTTTAATTTGATCTGGGATCAAATTTTCATACATTTTGACACATTTCTGAGCAGGACAGCTGGGGGGCATCACTATTTCTTTCCCAGGTGCCCTAAATTTTTGTTATGGTGGACTTCTATGTATCATCTAGTTCCTGGAATACCGCGATAGTGGATGTAATGTCTAGTTTCAATCTAGGGATCAGGAAATATTAGGCTGATTTGCCCTCTCAGTCAGCCTGCTGTTGAATATCGGAACCTGGAATCATATTCACTATCGCGGTATTTCAGGAACTAGATTATGCATAGAAGTACATCATATAAAAATTTTAGGGCCATCAGGGGTGAACTACTGATGCCCCAGCTGTCCTGCCCGAAAATGTCCCAAAATATGCTTACCTGAGACCCCCACACCGAGTAAAAAATGTGAGGACACAGAAAACTGCGTATCGCGAATGCAAATCGATTGAGCCTACTCCGAAGGTAAATGGACCAGGACTGAGGGCACTATGAGTGTTCTCGTCAAAACAATAAAAAACAGAAAAAAATCGTCTGTGCCCTAAGTTCCGCAAAGAGCTGTAAATTCAACCGCAACTTTCGTTTATGCGTTGAATTTTGACTCAAACGAGCACAATTTCACTGACGCATATGTGGGTTTATTCAATGTAGCCAGTAAGACGTCGGTAGCGGTTATCTAGGCCTGTTTCAGCATTTGCAGGATGATTTCGATTTTTTTCTGCTTTGGAAACTTCGACCAAAGGCGGAATTTCAAGTTATGGGGTATCCAATCTGGCTAAGGTTCTGCTCATCACGACAGATAGTGGACTGAATGTATGACGGTTATTCGCTATCTGGCTTCAAGGTGCCCTCTGGAATACATATAAGAGCATCCTTCTAAAATACTACAATGATCTCACAAGTACATGTTGCTCTGGAGCTGTTCTGCCCTCAGCATGGCAAAACATCAAATATGGTCTTGTAAAAGGTACATTGGAGCTTAGAAAAAACTATAAAGACGTCAGCCCCTCTGGAGTTAAACCCCCAAGTGACCAAACAGTAGCTGAGTGAAGATATCTGTTTACCGAATGATCTTTCCATACACTACAAAACTATCATCAGTCGAACCCGTGCACTGGGATAATCTGGAGCGAGGTTGGTTGGTTTCGTTCTTTTGAACTCATCAGGTGGG
>JARKIA010000661.1:0-25653 GCA_029289565.1 Mycena galericulata
GTTCTCTTCGTTTGGACGTGAACCACACCATTTTGCCCTCATCGTTCCTCTTCGCCATTCCTCTGATGGAGGACACTCCCCAATCCTTAAGAACACCACATTCTTCAATATTCCACACATTGACGGCAACCTTGCATCCCTCGGACACTTCCGTTCTTCCCGTATCGAAAAGCCTCGTCGTGCACACCAGGCGATACACTGCGCATTCGCATTCGCTAGTAGTTTCACCAGAAACGCACACTCTGGATGAACCTACTCGCGTGGAAGTCCAGGTCCCCCGAACGACATTCAAGGCAGGGGAGGTCGTTCCTTTATATGTGACCGTGCCTTCCCCACCGAGAGAACTGGTGGTCGATCAGGGCCTTCGCCTCAGGAACGTGAGGGTAGAGCTTTTGCGTATTGTTGAGGTGAATCACGACGAGGCTCAAAGTGCATATCGGGAAGGCTCCTCGAATAGCGGTCCGTCTACCGCTGGAAGTGGTCCTTCAACGACCCCTCAGTCGTCTTCATCCAAGGCTCCGGTATCACCTCTGTTTCCGGGCTCCTCATACAAAACTATCATTGCTCGTTCGGGGGCTTCTTGCCGCTTTCACTCTTCGCGACCGGTGCAATTGCGGTTCATTCTCCACCAACCCTCTCCTTCCGGCTCTCCATCAGATTTCTCATCCATTCTCCACCAACCCTCTCCTTCCGGCTCTCCATCAGATTTTCAAGTCAATCTTCCTACAGTTGACTACGGGCACCTCGATAGCGATGCGGAATGCGCATCCATAACTCAATTGACGCTGCTTCATTCAGTAACCTTTCAGATCAATGTCAATGTCTCCTTCGTTGATATGTCCAGCCGCACGGAGCGCATCTCGACGATATCTATCCCTGTTGTTATCCTAGCGCCTCCTGCGCCTCTTCCCGAAGTGGCCCCCTCCATGGATGCAGCATACAGCAAAAAGCACGACCGTCCTCCCGCAAGAACCGTTCGGCACGAGGATGCAGATTTTACTGTCCCTCGCTACTCAGTAGGAGAGGCGGGTCCGAGTGCTCTTCCTGGCGGCGCGCCCCCGCCTTTCGAAGAGAAGATGCACCCCCGCCATTTTTCTCGTCCGCTGCTGAAGCCTCCACGTCATCGAGACTGCCTACATTTCTCGAGTCGGAAACGGAGATAATCATCCCCCCCGGCGATGCCGACTCTGTTCTCCAGCCGCCTGAAGCACCACCCGCCATCGTTGGAGAAGGTTACGAGTTCGGCTTCACCGCTGGTGATCAGTTCGATGGGCATTCTGAAGACATGCAACGTTCATCTACTCCGCCTCCCAGTCTCGAAATGGCAAATCGTGACGCCAACCTAACGCCGTTGGCTGATATTCACGAGTCGGAGAGGGCGATGGAAGTACTGGGACTGGTGCTTGACCAACATGACGGAGGTGGTGGCGGCGGAGAGCTGCCCCCCCCTCCGCCTGCCTTGGATGATCCTTCCGATCCACCGCCTTCAATCGACTCTGATTTCAGATCCCCCGATGCTCCACCCCACCCTCCTTCTCCGCCTTCCCTAGTTACCTATGTCGCCCCGGAGCCCACCAGACTTAACCCCTCGTCTTCCACCCCGCCCACTGGACAGAATCCAGCTTCGGATGGGCACGCCCCCCCACCTTACCTTGTTCCTGGAGATCATCCACATCAGGAACATGTGGCCCGACCACCGCCATATGTGGATTAGATGTTCGCACCGACATCAAGCTTCAAACGAAGTTAGAATATGTGTAGATTACAGTAGCAACAGAAAAATGTACGAATATTGGATCCAGGCACCATGAAAATCGCAAACTGAATAAAAAAAACAAAGAAAAGACATATATAATACGATGAAGTCATATCCCGTCCTCAGCAGTTGCACGCATCTTTCGGTTTAGTGGTACTATCAAGGTTCACGCTACCCTCCGGTTGTGTGCCCGCACGGCCGCCTGCAGCGCCGGGGCGTCCAGCAGCACCACGCGTAGCCGCCAGTATGTGTTCAATCGGGATCTTCTTGGCTAAAAGTGGAAACCACTGAGCAAATCGCATTTCTTTTCAAGAGACGCACTGACCGATTTCGGTGAAGATGTCAACAATACCCTCGCCAGTCTTAGCACTAGTCTCGAAGAATAATAATCCGGCCTCGGTGGCATATGCCTGGGCCTCTTCCCGAGGTACCTGTCGCAAACTCTCGGGCTCAGAGGAACCAGGGGTCTCTCCGGGTGTGGCGGTTGCATCATCAGCTTCGTCCTCCGATTCCGAGGAAGACGGTGCGCTCGGCGACGAGGCGGAAGCCTGGACGAGATCGACCTTGTTTCCGGCAAGAGCAATGACGATGTTCGGGTTTGCCTGCCGTTGAAGTTCCTTCACCCACGACTTTGCCTTCTCTAAACTTGTCGCCTTTGTGACATCATAAACCACCACTGCGGCTTGTGCATTTCGATAGTACATAGGCTAGAATCCAAGACAGTAAGACAGCTGTCTACCAGGCAAAAGAATCGATCGCACCGCCAATGAGTGGAATCGCTCCTGTCCTGCAGTATCCCATATTTCGTATCGAAGCACTCGGTCCTCCAAACGACACTTCTGTGTTAAAAAGGCGGCGCCGATAGTAGGTTCCTTGTTGGCTTGGAATTCGTTGGAAACCTATAGACCGAGTTAAATTGGTTGTCTAGTACGGGGTTAAAAGGAACATACAAAACGGAGGACAACCGAAGATTTGCCGACAGCAGCCTCGCCTGAAAGTCGGTATTAGCTACAGGTCAGAAACGAGACGTGTTGCGCAACAGCAACGTCTGAGAGCATGTTCATACCGAGCAGGACGAGTTTTACTTGGACAGACTTGTCAACGGAACCGGATGCTGCTGGGTCTGCCATTAATCGAGGATGAAAGGGTTATCGGAGAGCTGTGAGTATAACAAGCTGGAGCGTGATGACCGTCGCTCGTTGCAGAGTTGTGTGCCGATAACTAACAACCAACAACAAGATGCACAGCTCTCTTTATGTCTCGTCTGACGAATACGGAATTAGCGAATTATTTTTTCTAATTCCCCATAATTTTCTGCCTGGAGTTGAGCAAGCCATCGGGTCCAAGGAAGAGCTCAGCGGGAAGAAACCCCGTCCGAAAATCTCCCTGCCTTCCGGGAGGGTTAGCTCCGACTCTTGTGACAGGCGCCGTCGATTTACATATCAAACTCGGTGGAAGAAAGAGGAACAGCAGAAGGAAGAAAAAAAAATGCCCCCCAAGTCATACTTGTTCTTCGCCCTCGTTGCAAACCCACAACTCAGATCCCTCTTCTCATAGAAGAATATCACCTCGCGTTCTAGGAGTACACCTGAGAATCATGTGGTGTATGTTTCCCGACCTCGAGACAACCCGCCCCATGCTTCATAAACACCGTGACTCTAATCGCCTATCCCCCTGTTTACACGATCTCCGGGAGCTCCACGCATGGCTCAAGTCTGAGAACGACTTGCGACAACGTTAGTATCTCTTTTGCTCTCATCCTTGGATTGGCTCATAACATATTCGCAGAATTCATCGATGAATATGGCCGCGATTCTGGACGTGAAACGTATGATCAATGTCTTGCTCACGTATGTTCTACGAGCCTCCGCTCCACCCGATAACGTTCATCCCTGAAAATCTGTTTAAACTAGTTAATTCGCACCGCTCGCAATTACATTAATGGAGAGAACCCCACTGAGCATCCGTGCAATTGACGGGACAAGAAAAGCATCGCCCAGAGGACAGCACCGGCAACCCCTCCCAATGTCGGCCTTGGGAATGCAGACAAGATGTCATCCAGGCCTCTTTGGAACTAAATGAAGCTGTCGTGTGGAAACCCAGTGGATCGAAGCCTCCCCAAAAGTTACCAGTGTCAGCTCCAAGCGCATACGACCGTCTGGATACAACAGTGGTCAGCGTCCCAGTTGGTGATAAGGAAGGTGGGAGTGGCATTAGCGGAGAGGAAGTCAGAGATCGTGCGGACGGGAGGATAGCGATGATGGAGAAGCTGGAGACAATGATAACTTTATTGAGACGTTCGTGGCTTGACGCGGTAGGTGATCGTTTTGGCGCTGTGGAATGTTTACTCCCTTCCACTTGCCTAAACTGACTCATGTTATGACAGATTTCAAAGCATTATAAAAAGAACCCCGTGAGCACTCCCTCATGGCCGCTGGGATCTTGTGCAAGCAGTAAGCAACAGGAATGCTGTCGTGTAGAAGGTAATCACTACATTTCATTCCAGTCCACCGTGTGGATCTGTGACATTAATCTTTGGAGACATGAAGAATAATGGAATCATGTATCACATTGCATGTATGCAAAACAGTGAATACTGCGTGGTCAAGCTGCTATTTAGGTGGTTCAGAAACATATCCGTTTTTTTTCTTGTGTTCGACCTTCAAATTTGGCCGTAAGACTTCGGGTTCTCTGTTGCGCCGTCGTCCTCCCCGCTGGTTTGGTTTGCTGACGCTATATTCGTCTTTTCGTGTCACCAGCACCAAGAGGCCGAAAAATTCCGAACGATTCAACTACACGACTACAGGGCTAGGAACATTCGCCGGTTCGACCTCGTAAAATGGCTTTAGGTCGTTGCAGGACACCCAAATGCCGTCGTCCAGCTCCACGCTGTCCTCGGGCGGGCTCAACAGGCCCGGCACCTCCTCCGGATTTGGATCCACTGGACACCTGAACGGAATAAATCTGGGAATAAATCTGGAACCACCGCTGTTCTCAACAAGCGTGTCGATCCTTCTATCGTGGCGCGACTGGGCTCCGGGGGCATTCGTCAAGGCGTCCGGTTGGTCATAAAACCAGAAGGCCTGGGACTGGTAACCTGGACATACCCGGCGGAGGAATGCGGCGTATTTCCCTGTCGGGTCTCCGTATGCCGCGGCGGCGGCGGCGACGTGCGGACATGCCTCAGTGCCATCTTCATCCTTCGGATCCTTGCTCATCACGAAATCCACTGCGCCTTGAATATTCGCTTTATATCTTGACTGGGTCATCCAAAAATTTGATCCCAGTTGATCCCCCAACTTGGCTAGGGTCTAGGAACGAGTCGAAATCAGCACATGCACTGAGATCAGAAGAGGAGTACTTGCAATCAACGCCTCCAAATTGAAACAGCGATAGTGATATGGTCTCGTTCGTACAGCTTCTAGCGGTTGCTCTCCGTTGGCCGCAATTTGATCCATGTACTGGTGCATGAAAAAATATTGCAGGACCTGGAGAGCTCCCGCCTGGTCACCCATGCTCATCTTCACGGCGGTCACTTGGGCAATATAGAAAGTATTGTGATTGCTGATTTCGTAGCTCAGCTACGGAAACTTTCAGAGGGAAGCAACACGCACTTTGCTTTGCTGGCTGTTGATTTACCGAGATCACTATCCGTCAACCAACTCAAGTATTGTCCCATCCAACCGCCCATGGCTTGGTCTCTGGCGTCAGTCCAGTCTGGACTTCCTGTTTTCCGAAGAATCTGCAAACAATTGACGATCTTGACGATCCCGCGGAGGTCCAGTATGCCTGTGAATGTGCCCTGTTTGCCGCTAGCACCGGGACCTCGCACTACCTGGCCAAAGTTCATGTTCGGGTTTAGTTTTGTCGTCGCGTTCAGAAAGAATTTGTCAATGGCATCCACGGCATTCCGGCTGCACTTGGAAGCGGTAGATCCTTGGACTTGGAGTCCACAGCATACGCAGTTGTAAATGATCGACTGGGAAGCACTGTTGATGGCGGAGGGTCCATTCAAAGAGCGGACGTCGGGATTGACTTGGCCGTCACGGGGTTCATATGGGCATGTGGTCCAGGCTATTACGCAGGTCAGTATGTATCGACCGCAACAAAACGCAAGAACTCACTCGCGCTAGCAGGCATGCTTGGTGGGAGACGGTGTACATTTGGCAGCAGCTTGAGGAGGGGCCGACGCGCCAGCGACACCCGTTGCGGTCGTTGTAGTAGCGGGGTGGACGATTCGGGGATGAAGGGAGGGGCCACTGAAGGCAACGCGCCGAAGGGGCCTTGTGGACCTGGAACGTCTACGGCCGCTACCGCCTCGGGCGATTCCAGAGTGTCGGCACGCCTTCCGGCGTACCCTGTTCATCCTACGGCCGAAAAATCGAGGTCTCGTTAGGGTTTCGGATGGCCTCGTCTTCGTAGCTGTCGTCGTCATCCCCAGAGGTGGAAACCATTCTTGGTGCTGTTCCCGTCGTGAACCAGATGAAACGCGTTCCGCTGCCACCGGTACAACCATTACAATTAGGCCAGTGACTGGACCATGTCAGCTACCGAGCGTAAAATGCGGAGAGGGTCAAATTGACTTACTAGGGCGCCCAACTCAGATAGTCGTGGATATCCCCACTAGGCGGGACCACCGTCGTGTTTGTGACCGCTGCAAATGAAGATTAGCCCGGGCGTGTCCGGAAAGGCTACGAGGCACGTACACCACGGGCCTCTGTTGGCGCTGGAAAGGGCGGCGTCACATATCGCCTTTCGAGCGTTACTTGTCGAGGAAGACGGGGATAGTTTCAGAACGTAGTCGATGTTGACCCAGTCCGTGACGTCGGCTGTATTGAAGGTGAGCTAGATGTATAAATCGAAGATGCAAGGCGGCTGACCGACGGTGGAACTAGCGAAAAGTAGTAGAGTAGTCAAGACATACGGAGAGAAGGCATTGTGATAGCGATGTTATTTGGCGGGAGGAATATAGTAATGGAACCAGCCTGCTTGGTGGAAGTGAAAGGAAGAGTTGTGTATGCACGTTTGCGGGAGTCGGTTCGACTTTTGTAGCAGCGCGTCAGCCTCCTATTCCCGATTCGGATTGAAAGTGTCATCACGTGATCCTTCCTCGAAGTCGAATCTTTGAAATTCTTTCATCGGGTCAAAAAGCAAAATTCAAGGCGGAGATCTCGCAAGTGATGGAGAAAATAGCCTTGAATGAGAGGCTCAAGGTCTCGAGCTACCTCGACCTCTCCCCTTTTGATCTCGGCTAATAATAGCTCCCGCCAAGTCCGGGTAAAGCGTTAAGCGCCGCGCTTCGCAACTTGCCGCTTTGCCATCATGTCTTCAGCCCTACCTTAGCAAGCTTGCCTCCCTCGAAATGCTCGCCTCGTGCTCCGCCAGCCCGCGAACCTCCCCGTTCATTTCCAGCCTTTGGAATCCACTTCAATTCATTCTTCGTGCAGCGGAGATTATCCAGATAAACTGGCACTCACGCATCCAGACGTCAAGTATCCGGTTTCTTACTCCTTCTCTGTTTGGTGCCAGAGAATTCAAAATTTGGGCATACGCTCTTATACAAGCCGGGATCAAGCCCGCTGACAGGGTCCGCAACTTCATTGAAATTGCTGAATGGGTCTGAATAATACCATCAGGTCGCAGTCATAGCGCCAAACTCGTGCGTAGTATCTCCTGCATCAACGGGTGCATTTCTGAAAATCTGGGCGTCTTAGACCATTGATAGCAGGCGCGGACTTTTCAGAAAAGATTGATCGTAAGAGCTAACAGGTTCCCAGATGCTCATCATGGTGTGCTGGCTGCACAGGCTATCCTATGTATGCATGCGGTCTCCTAGTCCTCTCCTAGCTTTCGTAATTGACCTCTACACTCTAGGCCTAATAAATACCCGTCTGAAACCTTCGGAGGTGGCTTATATCCTGGATCACAGCGGCGCGAGCATCATTCTTGTCGATTACGAATATCGACATCTGCTTCCTTCCAACCTGAATACTCCTGTGATTGTATGCAATGACACCGGAAGACAGGGCGAATCCGTAATGAAGATTTCTTGACTAATGGACGAGCTTTTAGTCAAGAGCGGGGATGGCCCGGTCTTGAATATCAAGCTGATGAGTCTGCACCTGCTTTGCTTTGCTACACGTAAGGTGAGAATCCGATATTTGAGCATGCTATAATGACGTTCGTGGACGATAGCTCTGGAACCACTGGAAGGGTATGAGTCCCAGTCGTCGCACGGGAATATCTTATCATTTTTCACCACACACAAGCCCAAGGGTGTTGTGACCACCCTCCGGGGCTCGTATCTCGCCGCGATCGCGAATGCGTACGAATCCAGAATCCACCTCGACTCTACGTATCTTTGGTACTTGTTTACACATCAGTCTATTACAGACATTTGATTAATCGTCCAGGATTCTCCCCATGTTTCCACGCAGGCGGCTGGACATTTCCTTGGGCACTGGACTTTCGCTTTTGCAACACAGGCAGGTACCGACGGCCATTGTCTCGTCCCTGACTGAATGTGCGGCGTTGAAGATCACGCTCCGGACTGTAGACTATTCGTTGATTTGGAAGCACTTTCTCAATTCTGCAGTCACTCATTATTGTGCTGCTCCAACAGTGCAGGTAGACACTTCGATGAGCGCTCTACTAACGTACTCTGATACAAGTCTAGATCGGTATTGTGAACGATCAGGCTGCCAAACCTCTCCAGCATCCCATATCGGCGATCATAGCTGGCAGGAACTTTTCATTGTTTGTTGCTCTCTGTCCTGATTTCCCTCATAGTGGCAGCGCCTACCGCGAGTCTGATTAGTGCGCTCGAGAA
The DNA here is from genome assembly GCA_029289565.1 of Mycena galericulata. Taxonomy (NCBI): domain Eukaryota; kingdom Fungi; phylum Basidiomycota; class Agaricomycetes; order Agaricales; family Mycenaceae; genus Mycena; species Mycena galericulata. Next base: position 8,586 of record JARKIA010000661.1, read on the forward strand.
AAAGGGAATCCAGCCAATCCATGTATACGGTTTAACGCAAGTGTGGTCTCGACGGCCGGTTTCTGCGACTTATATAATCTCAGCGAGTTTTGCTTTTCCGACGCCTATCTTCTTCACCTTACGTCTCTGTAGACAGTGGAGTTTTCCTACGCTTACTCCGCATTTTTCTGCTTATTTAAAGCCTTAAAAGTACGGCCCTTTCACACGCAACTATGCCCAACTTTCTTGGGCTGGGCTCTCCTTGCAAAGAACGGTCAAAATTTATGGCCCGTCAGGGTCATAGCTTTGCGACGGCGCAGAATGCTCGAGTTGTATATCAGCCTAGCGATTCAAAGGACACAGAGCTCGTGGATGTTCCTCGAGATGGCAAGACAGTTGGGGAAATCGTAACAAGGGGAAACATGTAAACAGTCCTTCCCTTCGCCGAATCTGGACTTTCAACTCATAATCACAATCCAGAGTCATGAAGGAGGTCTGTAGCAACGGAGGAAAATCTTTTTCGTCCATCGTGACGTATTCCTAGTACTTCCGGGACCCGGAGGCGACGGCCAAAGCCTTCCGCGGAGGCGCGACGGTTTCTTCCTGGTATTCGTTCAGCTAGCTGACGGCATTTTCCTGCAGGCAGTTTCAATACCGGGGATTTGGCTGTTATGCACCCTGACGGCGCCATCGCTATCGTCGACCGCAGCAAGGTGCGATCATATTAAACTCCGTCCGTAGGTAGGGGTGCTAAAGCAGTGTGCGTGCCAGGATTTAATCATATCTGGCGGCGAGGTGGTGCCTTTTTTCCCTGCTCGAATATTTTACTCAACGACGTCGAAGAATGCCTCGAGTCTCGCAATAGAGCAAGGTGATGATTCTCCCCAGCTCCTGCATCCAAGTCTCATTGGAAGCTTTGCTGCCAGAGCTGTCTAGTCACCCGGATGTCCTCGAGGCTCCGTCGTCGCTCGGAACCATTGTTAAATGGGGAGAGCGTCCCCACGCGTTTGTCATATTAAAGCCTCCTCCGTGTCCAAATGAAGGGGCGGCACGAGGCGTTCGGTCAAGAATTGAAGGTTTACGCGAAACGAGCTCCCTGGATTCGCAATGTCCAGAATGGGTTTCAAGGTCGTCAATGAACTACCGGTACCATACAATCTTTAATCATAAACATTATTTTTTTGACGTGATGGACCTCTTGCAGAAACCAGCACAGGAAAGATTCTGAAGACGGACCTCCGAAAGATGGTTGCGAAATTGTAGAAGATTGTCGCGATGGACCGGTGCATATATTGCAGATTGTACACGGGTAAGTAAATAAATTGGGGGAGGGGCAATAATATATGGAGGATTGGTGTAAGCGCATGCCTCTTAAAATTAAGCGAAAGAATAATGAATGTATGTTAATCATTACGGATTGTGGAACCGAGCCGCAATATGCGAAACGACCCAGCATTTCTCTCGCATATGTATATCTCGTCTTCTTTCTTCTCTTTCTCCCCAGAACAGCACTTCGTCCGCCACCTCCGACTCGGTGTCGCCGACCGAAAACTCGGTACGCCCGATGGGTGACTTGCCCGATCCAGAGCTCTGCTTCTTACCGGGAATGTGACTGAACCCGCTGTGGGACCTTGCTCTTTGACGACAGGATCGTCGCGGACGTTGCGGACGCCGACACGGGGGTCCCGATCTTCCACACGAACGGGTCCCCGGCGGTTGATGTTCGACGGCGGTGGGCTGAACTGCGGGAGGACCGTGCGCGACTCGTCGGCAGGTTTGAGCAACGCGTCGCCCAGGTCGACGGCCTCGAGCCCACCCTGGCGCATCGCGACGAGCACCGAGCGGTCCTTGACGTCGAACGCCTCCAGCCGCTTCAACAATCGCCCATACGCCCCATCGGCGCAGGCTTGGCGTCCTCCGCCTCGCCGTCGTCGCTCCACATGAACCTCCCCTTGAGGACCGAACGCCCGCGCGCGGTCGACGATCGCCGTGCTGTGGCCGCCGCGCGTCGAAAAGAACAATGCCGGCGGCCCAAAGTGGCGCGGCTGCGCGAGGAGCGAGATGGGCGACAACAATGGCTTCTTCTCCGACTCGCCGAACGTAGGCTCTGCAGCGGATGGGGTCGTGGGTGGTGGGGGGATGCGGAACGGGTGCGCGGGGTCGACGCTCTGCAGCCGCAGATCCTTCAAGAGCATATAATCGGCATCCTCTTCCTCCGCACCGGGAGATCAGGCTGGAGCAGCCCGTCTTTGTACCACGCTTGCATTAAAGAGGCCTTCCAAGGCCCTGAGAGACCGTCAGACAGATAGGCAGCAGAGTGGAATACGACTGACCATGTATATTATTTTTAGGGTCGCGGTAGTACCATTTCGAGGGCGCTGTGACCGCGGGGACAGGCAGCCCGGGGGGCGAAAACTGAATCTGCGTGAGGTCCGTGCTGTTACTGCCGCTTGCCTCTGGTTCGTGCTCTGTGCGATAATCTAAAAAGTCGGGGTACGTCGGCGGGATAATGTACTCGTCCGCGATCGAGGCGAGCGGGAATTTCGGCGCAAACGATAGCTGCTGGAACGTCGTGTACGGTCCCATGCGCGCGGTGGCCAGCGCGACGAGCTCCTCCGCGTGCGAAACGGTCGTCGTCGGCTCTCCCGCGGTCTCGCCGTTCGGGTCCGAGCCCTGGTCGCCTTGGTCCGGGTGGTCATTCGCGACCAGCGGTGGCGTCGCCGGCGCGCCATCTGAGCCGGTCCCGCTCGCCACAACAGTCGCCCCCACCGAGACGGACACGCCGATGCTCACGTTCACGTTCGTGTCGTCCTCACCGGGAGCGTTTCTCCCATCGACGGTCCCTTCGCGTACCTCGCGCGCACGCCGCCGCGCCGCCCGCCGCTCCTCGCGCCAATGCGCACCTCCCTCACGCGCACCGTCGCGGGCTCGAGCCCAACACGTTCTGCCCAAAGACGAGAACACCTCGACGAGGTCGTCGCCCTGCAGCTGCAGCTCAAGCAGCCGCGGCGAGTCGGGCAGGATGAAGGTGCGCGAGAGCCCCAGCGCGGTGCGGTAGGTCCCCGCGAACAGCTCCAACTTCTCCCCGTTTCTCGCCGCACAGAATCGCGAGGAAAGCTGCGGATGTGGGTTAGCTCAGCCGCGCGCGCGTCGGAGGCAGCGGAAACTCACCTCTTCTTGGCCGTCTCGACGGACTTGATCGTTAGCGCGCCCTTGGTCCCAGGCAGCTTCACATATTCGAGCTTTGGCGGCGGCAGGTGCGACGACGTGGGTGTGGCGCCCGTCCGCCTGACCTCTTGGTCCGTCGTCTTGAGGACGGGCAACGGCGGGCGGTCCTCGCGCCGGGCGTTGAACGCGTTGCTGATGATCCGGGGATGAACCGCGACGAGCGCGACGAAGACACAGAGACGTGGGACGAGCCGGCGGAGAGGTGCGACGAGTTGTCGGGCAGCGTTGTGGGCGGGGACGTCGAGATGAGCTGCGACGGCGGGCGTTGACGCAGTGCTCGGGCGCGTAGGCAGCACAGTCGAGGCCGCGGACCTGTTCGAGCGGAAAGAGTGCGAGCGCGCCATGGGTACCGCGGCGTGTTCCGAGGGCGCGGACGCGGCCACCTCCGACGAGCTCGGCACGAGGGCCTTGCCCAATGAGCACGGACCACCGGCGGGCGGCGCGACGTCGGGCGTTCAGCCGCCGGCGCCGGCATGGAGTGCTCCGAGGTGCGCGGGCTCGACGGCTCGTCGTCTCCCGCCGTTCCCAACAGGATGGGCTCCTGTGCCTGACGTGTTCCTGCTGGCGGAAGGGTTGGGAAGCCGGCTCTCCATGAGCGCCTCCGCCAAGCTGATCTGTCCGTCCACCTCGTCGTCCTCCTCTTCGAGGTCGCCGAAGAACGGCGTGTCCGGATCATGCTCCAGTGGACGGCGGGTCCCGCTCGAGGGCGAGTGCGACAGAGCCTGGCGGAGCGATAAGAGGGTCGGTGTGGGTGACGGTTCAGACGGCACAATCTGGGACGAGGACGCGGGCATGGAGAGTGTGAGGTCCAGGTTCGCGGGGCGGCCGCGCCGCGAGGTGGTAGGGGACAGGGATGGCCCAACGGGCGTCGGCTGCCCTGCGGTGGGCGTGCTGAGGTTCGCGGATAGACGGGCGCTCGTGCGCTCATCGAGAGCCTGGCTCCCGCTCGCTCCTGCGGCCACGACATTGATCGCCTCGTCGTCGCTTGATTCGACCCAGTCGGCCTTGGAGTCGGGGTCGTGGGGCCGGACGGTCGTCGTCTGGCGGCGGGCCATGGGGGCAGCGGCAAGGACATTCGAGACGGAGCCGGAGCGCGAGCGGGACTGGCGGGTAGTTAAAAACGGTGGGACGGGCTCGGCAGTGGACGGGTTGCTGTAGGGCGGAGGACGGCCCGCGGGCTCGGGTATTGGCGGGGGCGTCGCGCGCGGGACTTTGAAGCGCTTGGTGGTCGGGGTGCGGGGTATTAATGGAGTAGGGGGCGTAGGCGAGGGCGGGGTAGGGGCGCCCGGGAGAGAGCCTTGGGAGCTTTGTCGAGGAAGCTTACCGCGGGCTACGGCTTCCGGGGGAGTTGAAAGACTAGCTTTCCTTTGTTTTTTCGGACGAGTCGCGGACGACGTCGGCTTCGAGGTAGCTGAGGCCTATTTTCTTGACGGCATCGCGGCGCTGGCGGTCGCGCTCGCGACGTGCCTCGACGTCCATGCGCCACTCGACGGCCTTTTTTATCTCCTCGAGGGCGTAGACGCGGACGCCGTCTCTACGGCCGGCGATGGCGACGAGGACGCCGCGCTGCTCCATGACGACGACGGACTTGAAGCTGACGCGACGAACGAGTGCGTATGGCTGGGAGACGGGGGGAGAGACGAGGGGAAGGACATCGAGGCCCTGGGCATGGCAAAGGAGGAGGTAGTGTGGAGCGAGAAAGGCGCCGCTGGAGGGCGGGGTGCTAAAGTGGGAGGGGGAGAGGTCGGCGGTGAGGACGGAGAGAGAGAGGCCGAGCTCTGTGAGAGTCGGCGGGGGCAGACGGGGCGGGGGCGTGACTGGTCGGGCGGGTGTCGGGGATGCGGAGCGCGACGGAACACTGGATGCCTGACCCGGCCGGGGAGACGGCGGGGGCCGGTGCTCTTCGCGGGGTCCTCGATGGGGCGGTGGGGCCGTCGCGACGATGGATGAGATTGGTGAAAAGCCGGAAAGTCTGTTGGCCGCGCGGACCTTGACGACGACGGAGGGTCAGCGAGACTCGGAGACAGCAGTTACTGCAATAGACGAACCTCGACAGCCGAGCGATGGCGAGATCTGCGCTGCTCGGATTGATCCTGGGTCGGGCGAGTGGGAGAAGCGGGTGGAGCGGGCTGGAGAGAGTCGTTCGTCGTCGGGGGTCTTGGGGGGTCATCGTTGGGCTGAGTTACAAGGACAGAAGGCATAGAATGGACGCTGTTCGCGTCTGAGAGGTGCTCTGCGGTGGTGGACAAGGAGGGGCCGCGACTCGAGTCGTTGGGGCTGGGGCCGTCGTCCTCCTGGGAGACGATCTTGTCGAGGCCGGCTGGGGGCGGGTCAGTGTCGGCCATGTCGAGCTGCTGGATGCCCAGGGGGGCGGCATAGACGACGTCTATTTCTTGCTGCCAGTCGTCCGTGGCCATGAGCAAGCAGACCTGACCCGAACTCGGCCCGAAATAATATTCCAAAACTCGACTTGGCAGTTTTATAATTACAGCGTTTCTAGGCAAGCGTACAGAGGAAAGAACCACGGCAACTGCGAGAATACCTCGAGTGATTGTGCCAAAGATGCATTGCAACAACTTCCGTGTGCCTGGCTCGCCTATCGCGCTTCTTGAACGATGCGTTAGTGAACATTGTTTGCAGCAACTACAAACCTTGTAGTTGCTGCCAAATTCATGCGCACTGTAAGAGCCAACCTACAATTTTGGCAGCAACTACAATATTTGTAGTTGCTGCCAAATTTCATGCGAGGAGTGACGCGTCGCTTTGAGCTCGGACCAACCTAGTTGCTGCCAAACTGTCGGTCAGCAATGTATTTGCAGCAACCCCCTGGTTTGTAATTGCTGCACACTTTGGAATAACTTTCGAAAACAAAAATTAGAATATTCTGCGCGGGGACGGGGAGGCGACGCAGGGACCCCTTCGCGGAGAAAAGCACAAACGAATTGAGGTCTAACGGGACTTGCCGCATTTGTCGAGTCAACAAGAGCACACACAATGTCCCGCCTGTTTCTCCGCCGCGGTCTGTGTCGCGCGTTCAGCAGCGTCGCCGCCTCCGACATAGACCACTTCCGCACCATTCTTCCCCCCATGCCATCCTCACGACCCTCGCTGCCCCCACCGTCTCCCCCTCCGAACTCGACCCATTCAACCGCGACTGGATGGGCAAGTACACCGGCCGCGCAACCACCGTCCTCAAGCCTCGCACAACCCTCGAGGTCAGCAAGATCGTAAGCTGGTGCAACCAGCGCGAAATTGCCATCGTCCCCCAGGGCGGAAACACCGGCCTCGTGGGGGGCAGCGTCCCGCTCAAGGACGAACTCATCGTCTCCCTCGCGAGCATGAACAACGTCCGCTCGTTTGACCCCGTGTCGGGTGCGTAGGCCGTGTGCCTTTTTGCGTAAGGTATTAAATGCGCGCAGGCATTATCGTGGCCGACGCGGGATGCATCCTCCAGGAGCTCACCGATTTCGTCGCGCCCCACAACCACATCATGCCAATCGACTTGGGCGCCAAGGGCAGGCAGGTCGTTCCGCCCGCTTCACACCCCCTTGACTTAATTCGCAACTCAGCTGTCACATTGGCGGCAATGTCGCGACCAACGCCGGCGGTCTGCGTCTCCTGCGCTACGGCTCCCTCCACGGCTCTGTCCTCGGCCTCGAGGTCGTCCTTCCCGACGGCACCGTCCTCGACCAGCTCACGTCTTTAAGAAAAGACAACACCGGTCCGTCCCCTCTCATAATCAATGCCTGCGTTTAAAGCGCCCCACAGGCTATGACCTCAAGCAGCTCTTCATCGGCGCCGAGGGCACCCTTGGCATCATCACCGGCGTCTCCCTCCTCACGCCCCCCGCGCCGCAGGCCTCTAACAACGTCATCCTCGCCCTACCGCACTTTGACAACGTAAAGCCCCTCTACCGCAAAGTCAAGCGCGCCCTGTCCGAGATCCTCTCCGCGTTCGAGTTTATCGACCGCACGGCGTACGACCTCGCGGTCAAGCACGGCCAGGGGCGCGCCCTCAGCGACGAGGACGTCGCCGGCGCAGAGTGCTTCGTGCTCGTCGAGACGAGCGGCGGGCGGCGTGAACACGATGAGGAGGTGCCCCCCCTCTGCGGCCCTTGCTGCGTTTCGGGCTGACTCTCCCCAGAAACTCACCGACCTCCTCGCGGAGCTCCTCGAAGCCGACACGCCGCTCATCAACACGGGCGTCCTCGCTCAAAACCCCGCCCAGTTCTCCTCGCTCTGGGCGCTGCGCGAGGGCGTTACCGAGGCCGTCTCCAAGGAGGGGAAAGCGTACAAGTACGACATTTCCATCCCGCTCGATAAATTCAAAATCGTCGTCGACGCGACGCGCAAGCACCTGGACGCGAGCAAGCTGCTGGGCGAGCACGCGGTCAAGCATGTACTCGGGTATGGCCACGTCGGGGACGGGAATCTGCATTTGAACATCGTGGCCGAGTCGTACACGCAAGAGATACAGGACGCGCTCGAGCCGTTCGTGTACGAGCTCGTCGGCAAGTCCTCTCGCTCTCGGCTTGGAAATATACGGGCGCTGACGCGCCGCCGCAGCCTCTTACCGCGGCTCGATCTCGGCGGAGCATGGCATCGGCGCGATGAAGACACACGCGCTGCACTACTCCAAGGACGAGGTGAGCATCGCGTTGATGAAAAAGATCAAGCAGCTGTTCGACCCGCGCGGGATCATGAACCCGGGCAAGGTACTCGAGTAGAAATCGGATTGTATTTTATTATCGCACGAGTACACGGTTATGGGAGCATTACTTGCGAGCGCCGACGCGGCGGGCCCCGATGGACGCAAGCGCGGTTTTCCCCGTGAAGACGGTGACGAGGCCGAGGATGCCGCCGTAAAGGAGAACCTGCCCGAGCTTGAGGTCGACCCAATACCAGAAGAGGAGCAGCTCGAAAGCGCCGAGCGACGCGGTGAAGGGGAGGATGCTCGGCGAAAAGAGGCGCGGGACGCCGGGGAAGACTTGGCTCCACTGCGCGGTCAATAATTAGCCGGGGTTCACAGAAATAAAATGCGGCGCACCAGGCCAATGAGGACAGCCCACGGCGCGAGCGTGAGAGTGGCAAAGAGCGCGGAGATGGGGCGCGGGGGGAGCTTTTGCGGGGCGCGGAAGGTGTGTTGGATGGTGGGGAGCGGGTGGAAGGACGCCTCGTCAGGGTGCTGCGGGGCGGGGCGCGACTCGGGCAGAACGAGGTCGAAGAGGGCGATTTTGAGCGGCGAGTGGTTTGCCGCACCGATGATGAGCGTCACCTCGAGGGGGGAGCTGGTCGTCGGAGGGATGGATAAAGGCGGCTTGGCCATATTCTAGCGCGTTTGTGTGTGAATTTGAAACAAATCGAGTACAACGAAGTAACGCACGAGCTCGAACTTGGTTTTGCCTGCGGGGGTGACGCGCAGCGGCTGGATGCCCTCCTCGCCCGTTTCGGGATCATAAAAGCGCAGGAACGTCTGGAGCGGCTGCACACCCTTGCCACTGTCATCGCCCTTCTCTATAATCTGGAACGTGAGCTTGAGACTCTCCGTGGGCCCTACCGCCAGCGGAATCTTCGGCTTCTCTGAGAGCTTGAGCCTTGGGGGAATAAGTGAGAGCGCGCTGGCAAGAGTACTCAAACGTACACCTCTGTGCGGATTCCTGCGCCGGTAGAGTCGTATGTTGAGACACGGGGGGAATGAAGGGTGAGGACAGACGCCCGCGCCGTCGCTGCGAGCAGTAGCAGCGTTTTCAGCAAGTGCATTGAAGAAAGTACGTGTCCGAATCACCAAATCTGAAAATATCTGATATGCCTTGATTTGGAATGTCCGGCACGATGCCGTTGGCAAGGCCTTGTATGCGAAGACCGGGTCAGAGTTTCGCTTGTATGCAGATGTCGGGCCAGATGTTACCTTGCATGGGTTACATATGGCAAGGTATCGGCATGCAAGATAGTATCTGACCGCCCTCACATTGCATTGCATTTCAAGTTCAATTACTTTACTTAACGGAATCCGTTCGTAAACGCTGGACACAGTAGTGTAGCAAGAAATTACTGCGTGATACACCTAGTACTAGTAGTACCACGCGCATGCGTACCACTGCATACACTGTACAAAACTTTGCACTTGCCCCAGTGCTTACTGGTGACCCAAAGCACTGTGCAGTAGATATAAGATGTAAATTCATTCCAAAACAAACCGAGCTTAACTCCTTTCCTTTTTCACTCGGTGGGCACGACTCTGCCCATTGCTTCGAAGCCCATCAGCGCTCATCAGTGCCCATCAGTCAAAACTCCGATGGCCCGTGCGTCGTGCGATTGCGTGATAGTCAAGTGATGCCATCTTTTGGTTGATCATTCCGCCGCTCTTTCGCTCCCCTCCATGTCGATTCTCCCCGTTCGCCGTTACCCGCCCATCCACCCGCCCTTTTGCCTCTTTTCTGTCCTGTCTACCTTGGTCATTGCCCGAAGCACGGCTATCTTAAGACCAGTTCATCAAGACGGCTAGATTCAAGAGTCAAGACTCCGTAGGGCCAATACCACAACCCAAGCCGCGAAAACGGAGCCCAACCCCCTCCAAGGCTCTCTTCAAGGCTCTCCTCAAGCTCTCCTCAAGTCAGCCTTCCAGGTATTCTGTTGACCGATGTCGCAAGTCCGGCTGCCTGCATCAAGAAACCAATGTCAAGACCTCTTTCTGCGTGCGGCGCGTGGAGCCGTGGCGCCGTTCATCCTTACGTTCATCCTTACGTGGTCTTGTGTGTCTCGGGCCCATAAGCTTCTCGTTGGACCCCGCAAAATTCAAGTCTGGGTGCCGGCATGGACAAACACCCCTTTCCCATCCATGTTTTCTGCCCACCGTACTTGTGCTTCATTTCTATGTATTTTCTACATGTTTCCTTCCAATAACTTTTGTTTTCATTCTTCATGGTGTGTGGATTTGGGTATAAAGTAACTATAATAGAACCAGGTAACAGCGGCATCGAGTTGAGCTGAAAAGGCATTATAAGGGACCACAAGGCACACAAAGGCCGACAACTTTCTATTCTTCACCTGGCTAGGTCAAGTATATAGATGCTTCCCAAGGCAGCTTGAACCCTTCCGGCCTTTGTGACCCTTGCGTGCCTTGCATGGCCTGATATGGCCATGTCAGCTTCTTCCGGTTTTCGTGATCTGAGTCGAAGGGTGTCACACCCGTGACAATCAAGGCTTCCTTATTCGGGCTCCTGACTTTTTTCAACCTTATAATCCACACCCAGGATCCCATCCCATCTCTTCCTTCTCCCAATCCCCACCATTGCATCTTACTTGCGTCCTATCGAATTTAACGGGCTTCATCAGCCTCGATACTCTGCCTCCACATCGCAGTATCGCCATTTCGAAAGGAAACCCTGACCTTAATCTGGGGCCACGACGAAATGGTGCAAACCCTTTTTTTTTCGGTCTTTTTCCCGTCACTGACCCGCCGCAGCCGATATTCCAGGATGCCAACGGCTTTGCGGTCAAGTTTTTCATCCAGAAGGATCTCCCCGAGGACGTCCAGGCCGAGTTGTGCGAGACCATTACCGTATGTGACTCGTCGTTTTCGGAAGCGCTGCCGCTGACCACCCCCCTCAGTCCCTCGGTGGCCGCGTCGAGACAAAGGTTCCCCGCCAGGGCTACATTCTTGTGCAGAGCGGGACCGCAGAGGAGGAGCGCCTCCGCATCTGTTGGACGAGTCCCGACCGGCCCGAGCGCTTCTTCGTCCCATACACCTATGTCGAGGCCTGCAAGATCGCGGGCATGCTTCTCAAGCAGATCTTTGTCGAGGACGGCGTCCCGATCGGCATGCACATCCACCAGAGCATCGCGAACGTGAACGCGCGCAGCGCGCTGAGCCAGCGTATTATGGTACGTCATTCTTATTACATTTGCCACAGCGCGTTGATGATCATCGTTAGCATTCCGGCGGTGATCCTCATGCCTCGGCACAGCTAGCGCGTGTCATCCTCGCGGACCCAAATACCGAGGTTTTTCAACACCTCGTCAAGGTGTACCAGGGTGTCCCCGATAAATATATCGAGTCGTATCTATGGGTCAAGAAATGTGTCGAGAAGGGCGCCGTCGTCTACACGCCGGTGGTGTACAAGAATCCCGGCGGACGTCGTCCGGGTGAAGAGTATGCATCTCCTAGCGCCAATCTGACCATGACTGACACATGCCAGGCGGACACAGTTTACGGAAGAGGACGAGCAGAACCTCGCGAATTGGATTGCCGCCAAAATCCCGTACAAGGAGACTGGCGGGCGAACGGGGAACAGACTCTACCAGCAGCTCTGTGAACAGGTATGTGACTCGCAGGTGTACGCTATTCGCACTAACGCGATTACATCAGAGCGGTGACCCAGAATACGCGTGGGTTTCGCGGCACACATGGCAATCTTGGCGCGAACGATACAAGAAAAACTCGGTCCGTCTCGATGGCCTCATTGCGGGAATTGTAGCGCAAACGAAGCCAACGCCTGGCGAAAAGGGGCAATACGGCTATGTGCGGCAGGCAGAAGAAAAGCAGAAGAAACCGCGCAAGAAGAAGAACCAAACGCCGTCGTATCTCCATGACGACTTTGTTGTTTGCGGCAGTGAGCTGGAAGGCGTGGGCGTGTTTGCCGGATCGGCCCCTATCGACGCTTTGGGCGAGATGGACATGCAGGCACCGGAGGAAATACATCAAATCGCTGGTTTGATGTACCCAGGCCCTTCGGTGGCGGGTCCCTCGGTAACTCCAGCCGAAGAAGAGATGGACGAGGAGGGGAGCGAGTGGGCCGTGCGGGTCGGGAATTCGCCTCCGCCGATGTGGGGAGGAGGAGGGAAACGGAGAGCAAGTCAAGAGCCTGAGAACGTGAATGGAACCAAGCGGCCGAGACCCAAGTGCGTGTTTTGTATTGTCGCCATCCCTCAACCACTGACGCCGCGTTTGACAGCGGACCGGTCTCTCCGCAAGTTCCACTGATGCCGCATGTGGTTGACGAGGGCATCCGTGAAATTGCAAACGAGTTCAGATTTACTGTGGAAGAGGTGCAAGCCTACTATGACCGGTGTGGGGAGATGGGGCGCACGCGGACGCGGTTTCACAGCATGCGCGAGTTGCTGTCGAGCAGCTTCCCCGACGACGAGTAGATTTTTTTTGGGGTTGCGATTTTCTTGGATGTATTTGGCAGCTCATGACAAGCATGTACAAATTGTATTACCACTTAGGCGATGTGCAGCGTTGCCCTTGGCAGAGCGAGAGGATTCTTTCACAGCCATCCATGACCGCAGATGGCGCGGTGCTGCACAAGTCCCCGAAAAATAATCGCGTCTCTTCACAGGATGCACTGGGCGGCGCCAAACCCGGCGTCTCCAGGCGGGCCAGCCGTGGCTTCTTCTCGTTATTTTCGTCAAAGGGACAACAGCCATTTCCTCCTCAGTCCATGCCCGCACAGCACCCGAGATCCTCTTTTCCAATGAGCCAGCCTCTGCCTGACCGGTTTGACGCCATTTCGTTGACTTCGCCTTCTCAGCGCAACGATCCAGCCTTCTCACGAGATCCCTCTGTCCATCATGCCCACCCTCTTTCGATTGCGCCACGGAGGGACGTTATTAGGACCTCTGCACCCGCTCTGGAGAACGATCCGACTCGATCGTTAGTTCCTGTCGCCCCTCCTTCACCGATTGTGTCTACGCAGGAGAACAACCCGGGAACTCGTTATGAAGACTATTATACGACCTCTTATGCATCGCAGTCGTCATTGACACTGCCGCCTTCAAATGATTCATTCTCATCCATATCGCCAAATTTGTCTCCACTCCCGTCGAGGCTACCGACTCCTACAGGCATGCCCCCCGATGATCCGTCGACAACAATTTTTGCCTCGCCGCTCGCCGAGACCTTTGACGAGATGAACCTGGCGGACCGGCCGGTGTCCCCACCTCCAGAGTATGAACTCTTTGTGGAACCGCGCCCGGTCGCGCCCCGCAATGACTCTGCTCCGGAACTCCGCCGCATCGAGCCCCCAGGCCTGCCGCATCGCTCGGCCACGGCTCCCATCCCCGACGCCGTTCCGGCGCGTCGGCCCAACGAGCGTCGACCCCAGGCGTACGACCTCGATCGGATCGACGAGCTAGACGAGAGCAATCCGCTGGGCGTAGCACTGCACCACGAGGGCCCTTTTCAGGCGATTGCCTCTGTATTGAAAGGGCCGTCTCCGCTTGGTAAAGAGCCCGGCCCAGTGCACCCGCGGAATGCCAGAGTCGGTGACTTCACAGCTCTGTCCGTTAATTGTCTCATTTCTTGTAGGCGCCTAAACCCGGCCATAATGGCGGCTCGTTGGCATCTCCCCCGGACAGGTTCTCCCGCGTAATTTCCAGTATTATCAGCCTGAGGTCCAGCCTGCTTTCCCCCAGCAGGATTACAATGGCAGTCCGCAGGCCTCGACGTCGTATATCCCTGCCCAGCCGTTGTATAGTAATATGCAACCACCGCATGTTGGCCAGGAGCAGCGTTTTAATCCCGACCCGCGGTGGCAGCAGGCCCAGCCGCCCACCGCACACGCACATTACGACCCGCGCGCCTCATACATCCCACCGCAGACGCAGTATGATCCAGTGGACGACCAGCGGCTGAGTAGGGACCCCTATTATCCCCAGTTCAACCCTACTCCATCGGTTCGCCACTCCTCTTACTCGTCAGAGGACTCTTCGGCAGCGTAGGGGGGCATCGAGGTGGACACCGTCCCGATACGCGACCGACGCAGTGATCTGCCCGCCCCACAGGCGCAGGCGGAGCCTTATTTCGCACTGCAAGCTGGTGCCAATGGGTTCCATTCGCAACGGCAGAGCACCCAGATGGGCTTTCCCCCTCATGCCGATCCCCGCGCCCTTCATGATCCAAGCCGACTTGATGCTGGCCAGAATCTATCCAACATGCGACACAGTCCCAATGGCCAACCCATGCAGGCTCTATAGACCCCTGGAATCGTGACCAAGCTGAATATGGGGCAGAATCTGTCCGGCATGCAACGTAGCCCGGGCGGTCGACCCATGACCGAGTTTAACGATCCTCGACTTGGGCAACAAGCTTACCCCACACCACAGGTTGCTGGTTATACTCCATCACCACAAGATGAACTCGATCGGAGGAGAACTTCATCTTATCACCCTACGCCTACCGCACAACATTTTAACAACAACAGTCCTTTGCAACAGCAGAATGGTCAGAGACCATGGCTGAGCATGATCCCAGAAGGCGGGCCTCGTATCAACCCTCGTATCAACCCGCGCTTGTAGGGGCCGCACCTGTTGATCTTGGTCGACAGCGCTTGGAGCGCAGCGCTTACCAACAACAACTTATTGCGACAGTGCAAGATCGACCGCAGAGTGTTCAAGCCCCTTCAATCGCCACCACGACCAATCCGCGGCGGCCTCAGCCTCAGCACATTCCGAAACATCTTGTCATGCCCACACCTTTGCAGCAGAGTTTCTCAGCTACCGGCGCACTCTCCGGCCCAGTCATATCCCGCTGAGCATTACCCGACAGGTCCACAGCCCGCGAGGTTCAATTCAACTCAAGCGCAGCCGACGAGGGCCCAAAAGATTCAGATGGTGCAGGACAAGGACGGGGGCCGGCAGCTTCTGCGGAAACGGTCTAGTGTGGCACCAGCCTCCCTCCTTCCATGCCTCCGAAAGCGCCTCCTGTAACCCGGCAGCGGTCGTATATGGAGCCTCCGCCCACCGTTTCCTGAAACGCCCGTTCCTCGACCCATGCAACAGGAGAAGAAACGACACAAGAAACTTTTAAGCAAGCGACGGTCGGACCTCTAGCCTCTTGGATGCTTTACTATACCGTATCATACATGGACTCGTCGCTTAGCATTGCATAATCAGTCATCTTGCTTTCCTGCGTATGCAGCATAATTGTACTACACCATGTATCACTTATGTCGCGCTGTGTAACTCGCTCTGGTGCACAAAGATGGGTCTGCGCAAGGATGCGTGTCAGACTTGGAAGCTTTCGGAATACAATACAACACCGTGAATGGCAGATACAAGATGCGGTTGTCCGTTAGTAAGTCATCCGGAACATGAACTGGAAACTATACTGCTTGGTGTCAGGGTCCCAATGGGACCAGTTCCAGTATCCTGCGTCATCCGTCTCGTCCTCGATCTCACGAGCAGGAATTCGGAAGGCGATAGTCTCGTATGGTTCAGCGGCAACCTAAGAGAAACTATGAGTGGCTGGAAAAAAATGGCAAGCTGCAGGGCGTACAATGAGGTATTGGTATGCCTTGTTCGGCGGCTCCGTTTTTGCTCCCATGCACTCATAAACCTCCGACGGGGCAGCACGTCAGGTTTTATCTGCGGCAGATGGACCTGCACCATCATGCCCTCCTTGCCGGTATCCCTATCCCGGACTTTGGTGACTCTGTATCCCGGCCGTCCGATTTTAAGGAACACTTTCCGTTGCACGGTGCTTTGGGTTGGGGCAATCATCAACTGCGAGTCCTTCGCATCGCGCGCAGCTCGGCGGGCGAGGTTAGTCTGATGCTTTTTCCCTTGAGTGTGGCAAGATAGGAGCCTTCGTTGGTGTGGAGGGTCAGACATAGACGACATTCGAGCGACCCAAGATGGTTGCGAAGAATATAAGGATCCTGTGCTTCCAAGTCAGACACATACAACACCCAGTGAAATGGGAGTGCCTTTGCAAGATCTATAGTCTCGAGAGCGAGTTTTCGGAGACGTTCACGTCGGTCAATATTTGTCTCAGATGCACCTATCGAAAATACGTTAGAACGGAGGAGGGTGTGCCAAAGGGACGACGCACCCGCAACACCACCACCACCGAACTTGGAGCCAACGCGATTCTAAATAGGAATTAGAGGTCATACACAAAACGAAGTAGAGTAAACTAGCCTGAAATCTGGGAAAAGGGGTTAGCAACGGTCGACTTGTAGCTGCAGAGACACTCACCCATTTTGGCAAAAAGAAAGGTGACTGAAGCCTTGTCAGCACATCACGAACTGATCGATCACTTCCAAAAAATAATTTGGATCCAACCCTCGCAATGGCCGCAACGAAGCGCCCCTTGAGACCCTTCCACTGTCAGAAAGGCCAAGAAGACAAAGACCGCGGCCTTCAATGTTAGGACAGAGGATGCTCCCCAGGCCGCTTCGAAACTGGTCTCAGAAGTCGACTTTCCGCGAGGCGGTGGAACTACTTTCACTCCGCTGGAAGTCAAGGCAATTCGCGCAGAAGCTGTAAAGGAAGCTAATGCAGAGCTTTTTGAAGTGTGTAACCCCTTCACCACGTTACGATTGTTTATATTGAATCCATAGGACGCTCAAGCAGAGGCTAAGCAGTCCAAAAAGCGGAAACGTAAATCGGAGGTTCAGTCGACGCCTTCCTCCTCACAAAAGAGAAGACCGACAGGATCCGGATCGAGCACTTGAACTACAAGGTATGTCTGTGCTTTTGGTCCGACCTTACCACCAATCAAAACATGTTCAGCGCTTGAATATCGGTATGAAAATTCTGGGCCAAATAGTTTCAATTGAACCTCTCGCCCTCATCGTTTCCCTACCGAATCAACTTTTTGCTCATGTGCCGATCACAAATATATCCTCTCAGCTCACCAACTTGCTGGAGAGCAGCATGGACGAGGACAATGAAGAGCAAGAGCAAGGAGACGACGATGATTCCGCCCCATCCCTTCGCGCATTCCCGAGCTCTCTGATATATTTCATCCGGGACAGTATATTCGGGCTATAGTAACAACGGTACACGCCGCTGGTTCTTCCGATACGTCCGGCATTGGCAAATCGAGAGACGAGTCGCAAGAGCCAGCAGACGAGTCG
>JARKIA010000662.1:0-25427 GCA_029289565.1 Mycena galericulata
ATCGGTTCTCGTTGAACTGGTCTGGTATGACTTATCGGAGGCGATTTCAGTCCAGGCGTGGTCAGTTGCTTGGTGTGCGGTGAAGAAGGAGTAGCTTGCGTAATTATGTAAATGTATTCCCGGGCCCGCACATAGTATGTGGTCAGTACCTATGTATCCTACAATCTCATTAAATATTACTAGTCTTCATCTCGTCGGGGAAGCCTCAGGCTCGGGACGCTTTTCACTACTATCCACTGGTTCATGTGGTTTCCACGGAAGTGGTTGAACGGGATAGTGGGGAACCATCTGGCCATCCGGACGAGGATGCATAATGTACGGCGGATACGAAGCCATGAAAGTCGCAGGAATGAACTGCGGCGGGGCTGGGGAGCTGGTAGCCTCGCCTTCTTGCCTTGTATTGGGTGGCACAGGGACGGGGGCGAGATAAAACTGGGGGTAATATGCAGTCTCGCCCAGTTTATGGCCAGGCGGCAAGGGGAATTGAGCATAAAAGCCGGGGGCATGTGTATGAGTTGGTGATGCATCCGGCTGGGGGGATAGTTCAGGTTCGCCCTCATGGAGAGGACTGTTTGCATTGCCTGGGTCATATATCGAGTGTCATCCATCGGCAAACGGCGGTTCACACTGTCCTACCTTTTCCATCGCGCTTCTTGTAAGGTCCTCGTTTCCCACCCTTCTTCCGCTCCCTGCGTGTACTGTCGAGGCATTCAGTGAAGAAAAGATGCCAGACGATGTATTCGTTTTTCACCTGTCCATGCACTCCTCGTGTACTCCGTACTTGACGCATCGGAGGCAAGGTCTCGCTTCATCGCATTTCTTGCAAGCTTTTTGACAATTCGTACAGGCGTTCTTGACTTGCCTGCGCTTCGAACGCAAAGGTTGGGAGTTATTACCACGAGCCAAGGGGTACATGTGCAATATGCCGGAAGATAATGTCGGGGACTCGTTTTGTGGAGATTCCAGTAGATCGTCACCATCGGCATTCTTTCCATCATTAGACCCCATCAAGTGGCAGGGTGAATAGGGCCTTGTTCGAATGGATGAAATGAATATAGAAAGAGGCGAGGAGGACTGACAGAGCAAAGACAAAATCGAAAAAGACGAGACGCAGAGTGGAACTGAACCTGGCTTGCAATACAGGGGAAAACTGGAACGACGACAAGGACAGGACTAGTGTGCGAGGCAACAAGGCTGGAGTGTTATACTTAGCAGACCTAACGACACATGACATGAGCGAACGAATACCCAAGAACATACACCAAGTAGTATGTCGGTAGTAATCAATGCTACAATTGCGATATGGATCAATCTCTCGCGTTAGAAGAGGAGGAGATACAAAACTAGATGATAATCACAGGCCTGATGTGAGTGTTCAACGTCGTCTGTTCGGAAGTGCAATAATGCGAAAACCAAAAGGATTCAGCAGGACCAATTCGAGGTGGGCCCAAAGAAAAGTAGAAAGATATTAATATATGTAGGGTCAAATACATGTCATAAAACGTACTCTTCGACGTCTACAGTGGTTGTTTCAGACGCTAGTACCGCAAGAACGCAGTTCAACCAACCACTGGGTTGAACGTCACACTTGGTGACCGGAGAGGACCGGAGTCGGAGTTCTGTCACAGTCCGAAATCAGTTAGACAGACTCGGAACGCGAGGTATGGGACGCGCAGGCCCCGTGAAGCTCCCGCCAAGGATTGTCCGAAAAAGTGGCTTTTCGAGGCCGAAATCTTGCGATTTCCTTGTCCGAAAAGTGGCTTTTTGAGGCCCAAAATCCACCAGCCCTGTCCGCCGAGTGGCTTTTTGAGCCAATTTTGAGCCGGGATTTTGGAATTTTGCCTTGACGAGGAATGATTTGCAAAGAGGTAAAAAAAGGTCACCCTCAAGGTATCTACAAACGCTAATGGATTGTTCATTTTTCTTGTTCAGAGCACTGGCAACGCGCGCCGGAGAAAAAAATTGATTATTTTTGGGTGCCTCACGTGTCAACCCTTGTCCGATAGTGGCTTTTTTAGGCCGGGGTTGGCCCAAAAAAGTGGCTTTTTCAGGCCAAATTTGGCGATTTTTCCGGACAATCCTTGGCGGGAGCTTCACGGGGCCTGGACGCGCTCAAAGGCACATCTGGATGATTTCTCGACGTTCCGACTCAAATCTCTCAAGTCACATCGAGGTATCAAACCCTTCAGGACGTCGCGCATTATCTCAGGAGACATGGACCGCGGCGAACACTTCCAATAAGCTTAGAATATGTTCAGAGTCACACAGTTGTAGGAACGCGCTTGGCAGCTATTCTACTCCCTGAGTTGTCAATGCCCAAATCAAAAAATATACCTGAAAGTACAAGATGACCTTGGACGCGACCCAAAGAAGCCATCGTCGCCATAGGCTCTCGGTCAATCCCCTGCCTTTCGCCTAACCCCTAAATGCCGACCGAGGACCAACTATACTTATGTGGCGGACGTGGCTGAGGAAGGAACGGCTTGGCAAAGATGTATATCACATTATTCTGTACATTCAACATTTTCGGACTCGAGTCAGCGTTTATGCATCGGGTCACCAAGTTAATACTACAAGGGAATAGAGGCTCAGGCAAAGTCTCCCTTGGCGATGCGGCGTGCCATTTCGTAGCCCGACGCCCAATGCGCGAGTTTTGCGTCAACAACGAAACCCTGCGAACTCAAGTAATTTGCGTGCAACGCGAATGAAACCAAACCTTTTCGTCATACGCTTGCGGAATGCCATATTCAGCGAAATGGAATTGAAAAAGGTGTAAGACTCTGCCACACCTCGTAGCTCGTCGTTCAGTTTCGCAAGCTCGACGACGCGCTTGACGATGAACTCGCCCGCTTCGAGCTTCTGTTCCGGTGTCTCCATCTTGTCCGCGAGATCGACGTTAAGTACGACCAGTTTCATGTTTGCAGTGGTCATCCCTGCGCAGAGGTCAGCGAGGCCCGCCACAGAGAGTCGGCACACGTTACCTGGATCGCTCACGATGACGGGCGTGGCCTCGACGACACCAGTGGCCTTAAAGCCTGTCTCCTCCTCAAGTTCGCGGACCGCAGCCTGTTCCGGCGTCTCGCCCTCGTCAATCAGGCCTAGGGCGCGTCCGTTAGGAATCAATCCTACTACCCAAATAAATGTATGGTGTACCTGCGGGCATTTCTGCGGGACAAGTCAAGAAAAGATAATCAGTGGGAAGGAAGTACAAACCGATTATAAATTTATCAATGGGTGGACGGTATTGTTCGATGACGATTGTGGACAGCGGGAACGCGTTCGTCTTTGAGCGGATGATTGCGAGGACCGCGACGGCTGGCGGACATTGCGATTCGATCCACATCGGAAAACGCGCCTTGGCACGCACCATCTATCCCAGACGACTTGCGCGTCGTGCGCTCCGCGCTGAGAGACGGATGAGGCACGTAGACACCTGCAAAATACTACCTACCACTCCCAGAGTCGCTCTTTCCCCTCGGCGTCGCTATATGTTATCTTCTTGAGGGTGATCCATCTGCGATGGGCTCAGCCCGACTCCGAGACGCGCTGCACGACCAACTTTGCCTCCGAAGCAGACATCACTGTTGACGAGATTACCGCGGGCTTGGATGACATTGCGCGGTTCAGACGATGTGGTGTATGGTGCAAATTTGTAGGGCACAATAAGAGAAAAAAGAGAGCTCGGCGTGACATGCAAACAAAATTCAAGTAACATTTGCATCCTCTACGTTATTTTTTAGACTTGTTGATATGCGCCCGCAACTTTTGCTGCTTTTCCCTCAATGACGCCTTCTTCTTCCCCCTCACCGCACTACTGCCCAATATCATCATAATCGGCTTGTTCCTTGCTTTCTCGCGGTTAGTCGAGCTGCTCGGCGTGTCCTTATTCTTTTTCCCCTTGTGCGACCCGAATTTCTCGCGTCCCTCGCGTCCCTTCGCGACAGACGCCATCCGCTCCGCATAGTCCGACTTAGCCTTCTTGCGCGGCCCGAGGATGTCGTTCTCTGAGATGAACGAATCTTCCGGCTGCTGCCCAGCTTGGACCGCCTTTTTGTTCGCCTCGAGCGTCGCGAGCTTCCGCTTCGCGCGGGAGCCACCGGTGCTCTCGACAGCCTTCGTCGCCGCCTGTATGCGGAGGTCGTTCAGCAGCGCAAAGTCCGCCGGAGTGAGGATCTACGTATAATCATCAGATGAGCATCAAGACGAGAAACAAAGGGGCCGTACCTTCGTGGTCGCAAGCGTGGATATTCGGGCTGCGGGATCGACCATATCGGCGTCGGTATCCGGTGGTGGTTTTTTTGGTTTGTCCTTGTCCTCGTCCTCGCTGTCGGAGATGTGCAGATCCCCGTCATCGTCGTCCACGTCGATCCAGCCCTCCGATTCCGAGTCGCTAGAATCCGAGTCGACGTCCCAGCCCTCCCAGGCAGCCTCGTCGTCATCCTCCAGGACGACGTTCTCCTCGTCACGCAGTTTTTGGAGATGGTTCTCCAGGAGCTACCGACAGGCTATCAGAATCGTGCCGAGGCGCATAATGATAGGATCGTACCGCCAGTCCCTCGATGTCCACCGCAGCATCCGCACTGTGCCCAAAGGCAAGCGGCTGCGTGCCGCTCGCCATGCCCATACTGGCGTCTTTACCCTGAAAAATGGATGAATTTCAAACGTCGGCGCCGAGGAATCCGGCATACCCTCTCTCTCCGCTTCAGCAACCCTGGGTTGACTTCCCTAAACAGCTGCAGCAACCCCCGTGCAGCCGACGTGACAGCCTTGTCCCGGCTCTTTCGATACTCCACTAAATCGCCCAACAAGTCCTCCTCCATGGCCCACGGCTGCCTGCGGCACACCTCGCGGATTGCGTTGAGCCCCGCGGCAATGACCTCGCTCGCCACGCCCGGGTGAACGAACTCGTGTGCCAGTTTTCTGATCACGGGCGATACGGCGTCGGGCGGTGTCAGGTCGTGGACGGATTGCGCTAGGGCGACGAGGATCGCCGGGACACGGAGCTGACGGTGCGTGAGGTACTTGACAATGTACGTGTAGAAGCCGAGCACGCAAAGCTTGTGGGCTCCCATGACGCGCGAGAGGAGCTGCATCAACAGAATCTTATGGTCCAACGAGAAGCGCTTGTCATAGTGGTTGAGGATGTCGTAGAGTTTTTCGCCGAACGTTTGCGGGTCGTTGAGGAGCTGCAGGGCAGAGAAGTTGGGCGTGGCCTCGGGCTTGTTATGCTTCTTCTTTTTGGCAGCGTTGAGTTGTTTCTGTAGCTTTTTGTCACCGCTCCGAGTTTTTTTGTTGATCTCTCGGCGATGATGCATTGCTCTGACATCAGGAACCTAGAGATTTGGGATAAATATAATTGATACAGAACGACGGTCAACATTCACGTCTTCAGCTTCATCGTCGCTGTCTGCCTTGTCGTCGTCGCTCCCCAGAAAAAAGTGGATGGAGGCACTTTGCACCTTCACGACGGGATGGAAGCATCCAAGCGCAATGATCGATACTGGTTTGGCATCTGGTCCTGATATCAGTTTAGTTTTATGCAGGAGTATGGGTTCATAAGGTCTTACCAAATGCCCTTTCGCCACAATTCCTTTGTCAAGATGACGGCCCACATGGCCTCTTCTCCGTTGTGTGCCATTCGGTCCGTGGTGGGACCGGTGGACGCTCTCACCTTCCCCCTTGTCACCCACGACCTCACCTTCCATCCCCCGTTCGACCATGCCAAACAGCATCGCCTGAACGGCGCGATTGAGTTTTATGGTTCTTGGTCCGCAGGTTAGCGGTCCGTATGTCGGACAATATGGTTTTCCGGATGAAAGAACGCAATGTTGAGGATGTGGTGCGCGGGAGGAGGGGAAACAGGCTTTTAAGCAGTCTGCACTCGAGTGTGAGTCTTAGCACTAGAGCAGGACAACTAACATACTCGATGGACGTGATTACATCCTTGTTTCTCAGCATGACCAGATTTTGAACGAGGGTTTTCCGCGTCTCCGGGGACAGTGTTCCGTAGTTCTCGAGCAGCAGGGTGGATATGTGGGCTGGAAACTCTGCGGTTTCTTTTGGGTAGCAGGTTGCGACCTAGTTCTGTGTAAGACGGTCCAGAAAGTAGAGAAAAGAGTTCACCTGAGAGATGAATGCGACTAGCTCCCTAAAGTGGGTTGCCTGTTCATCTGGATTGGTCGCGAAGATGCGGCGAATAGAATTGTAGTGGTTCCATTGCTGCAGAAACTCTTCCTTGTACGCCTCTGGGTCTCGTTTTATGAGATTCTGGAGCTGGGGGAGATTTGAAGTGAGAAGGATTCCTCTGCCCATGGTTGGAGAAAGAAAAGAGGACTGGATCAGACAAACAACCAAATCGGGCGTACCGAGGTCCAAATCGGGTTTCTTTCACTCTTCAGCACTGCGATGCGATTCTTCAAGTTCCTACACCGCCGGTCAAAATCTGACTCGTCCATTCCTAAGCCTACTCCTGTCCCGGTCCACATCCCACAACGGCCCCATTCCCTCGATGCCGCACAAGCAGCTCTCTTCGCTGCCGCCGTGCCCGTCTGTCCTCAATCCTTCCTCTTTCCCACTCCTTCAGACGCATCCAACGCAATTTTCGAGCTCGAAACAGCCAACTCACGTCTTCGCACAGACGCAGCTGCCTGGGCCGCCGACTGCGCCGAACTTCGAGCTCAACTCGATTCGACGCGGGCTGATCTTTTCACACATCTGCACCGGAGCGCGTCATTCCAGCGCCAGGCCCACGCAGATAGACTTGAGATCGACAAGTTGCAAGGGACATTGGCCCAATATGAGCGGTTTCTGGGTCTCATGATCAACGTTGGCCTCCATCAGCGCGTCTTGGGCGATGCCCATGCCGCCCTTCGCGCTGGTATCGATTCCCGATGCGGCGCTCGTGGACGCAATCAAAGAAGCCGCAGCTATCCCTGGCAGTCCTTGGTCGACTATAGTTCCCAGCGTCACTGGTCCACGCACTCCGGATGAATACAGATCTTCTCTCAATATGACTCTAAAGGCGAGGAAGGAGCTCCGAGAGACGAAGAAGATCGCCAAATTCTGGAAGCGTGTCGCACAGGAAGACGGTCAAACCGGAATTATCACACCGTCGGTTTCCAGTATCTCCTCGATTCATGAACCTCTCTCCGCCGAACGACAGAAGGCTGTCGACGAACTCATATCTTCGAGACGTCGTGCTTCGCTCGCCTCCCAAGACGCGGCAAACGAACCTGGTGTGGCCACCGTTTCAGATTCCACGTCCGCCTCGTCGGAGCCGGCCAACATCACGCCTTGTAACTCTGGTTCCGAGATACACTGTCTTTCTCCCCTGGCCAGCGAGTCCTTCAAAAGCGAAATGGCGGGTCTCTCGTCTAATACGCGACTCTTTAAACGCGGCCCTTCTCGGTAACAAGACCGAACCGCCCTGTTTTAGGCCAGATAGACGCGAACATTGCCTCCGGTCAACGGGGCAACAAGACATCTGGAAGCGAAGGGCTGATTTGAGAGATGAAAATATCAATCCTCAGGTATCTGTCCATTTCCAAGACGCTTGGGGCCAATGCTAAAGCTTTCAGATGCAAACAGTGGTCGATCCTTTGCTCGAGGTGCGGCCGCGTGCCCGTGAGCTTTCTGCGTCACACGTCGTTCCCTCGTTTTCGAAGCATAGCGTGTGCTCCAATCTTCTGGGGCCATTGGGACGGATCGAGGAAGAACGTGAGGAATTCACAGCGACCGAGTCTCCGAGTGTACCTGAAGAAGGAAATACCAGCCAAGATTCCAGTTTCGCCAACTGGTGTCTCCTCGATCTCCCCGACCAGGACTTGTCATTCTCCTTCTGCGACACAGCCATGTCCACCCCTCCTACCAGTCCCGAAAAGGCTGGAGATGATGCTTCTACTACACCTACCAAGATGTCCCGTCTTCCCAAGCCAGTTTTCAAGCGACTAAGTCGGACGTCGTCGAGCAAGCCCGTAAAGAGGACTGAAGCGCCTCAAATAGCCCCCCTTGCAATCCGGAAGAAGTCGGCAGGTGGGCCTTCAACGACGCGGCTCCCTATGTCTGTCCAGGGCAAAAGGAATATTGTGCGCGCATAATTATGGGGCCATCACTATCAATGTATTTTTTGAGGGGTATGTTGTAGCTGTAGAATGTAATATACAATATGGATTGAACCATGAAGGCAGAAGCAAGCGTTATACAAGAGGATGAGGATCATGAGGTTTCTTCTTTTGATGTGGCGGGAGGCTCTGCCACTGCAGGAACGTCGGGGGTCGCATCAGAACCTGCTGATCGGTCAGGTCCGCCGGTTGAGCCGCCTCTTCCTCGGCCACGTCCCCTCCCTCCTCTGGCTCGAGATGATGGTGAGCCTCTAGGGCTTCCTCCCCGGGTCCACCCACCAGAGTCCGCGGGAGGGGGAGAGCTAGATGTTGAGGTCGTGGTCTCCTCCTTTGCAACCTTTTCGTCGGCGGGAGTATCCGCCTTGGGAGGTTGACGTTGTTTCCAGTCAGCTCCAGCGGCAGGCTTGCCAGAGTCCCACTCCCTACTCTGTATCTTGTCCAGCTTCCGCTTGGCATTCTGCTCACGCGTACGATCGACACCTTGAAGAAATAGGTTTACCATTCGTACATCCTTGTCTAGTTCAGACTGACCTTCCTGCACCTTTCTGCTTTGCGCCAGTTTGACACGCTCAGTTTCCTGAGTCTTCTTGAATGCGTCTTCGTCTGCTTGGACATCCTTGTATGCACCATAAGATACAGTGGACCTCCATCGCGGGGTTAACGTACCAATCGACGCTGTTTGATTTTTTCATTCTGTTCTCGCATGCGAGCCATACGCTCCGAAAGAGCCTCTTCGCTCAGTTTATCCTGATCTCTCTGGTCAAAGTTTTCCCGTGAACACAGATCGCGACGTACGCGTTGGTTTCCACCTGTCTTGACGCGTTCAGGATTAACATAGGGCTTCTTTTTCTCGGCCGGCTCTGCGGCATCCTGGGACGGAGATTGTGGCGATTCCTGAGGTTTGGATTCTGTCTGAGGGGGGTCTTGTATCTTCAGTTGGTCGAAATCGAGGCCAAGGGAGTTGGGGGAAGGTTCTGAGGTGCTGCTTGCCATGACGGTCAAGCGGAAGCTAGATTCGGTCACATCTGATCTCGCGTCTTGCAGCAAACCAAATTATGTCCCTCTCCAACAAATTAGCTATCACTGACCTTGACCTCAAAGCAAGTCTTCCTCCTCTCTAATCTAGACCCTCTCCTTATACCACCTCGATCTAGGGCAAACGTGTCCTTATCCGTGTTGATTTCAACGTCCCCCAGCAGGATGGCAAAATCACCAATCCCGCGGTTAGTGGCCCTTTATCCATCCATCTACCATCGCCCTCATTCGCATCGGTAGCGTATCGTCGCTGCGCTGCCCACAATTCAATATGCCCTCAAGAATGGTCGGATCCGATCTGTATATCTGGCTGACTTCCTCAATCGTTTGCAGGTGCTTCCGTCGTCACCCTCATGTCCCACCTTGGTCGCCCAGATGGCAAGGTCGTCGGGAAATACTCTTTGAAACCCATTTCTGTCGAGCTGGAGAAGCAGCTGGGCACATCCGTCACCTTCCTCAGCGACTGTGTTGGTCCAGACGTCGAAAAGGCCGTCAACTCGGCGGCGCCAGGTTCCGTCATTCTTCTCGAGAATTTAAGATTCCATATCGAGGAAGAGGGCTCAGTCAAGAACAAGGACGGCTCCAAGACCAAGGCTGATGCTGCCAAGGTCACCGAGTTTAGGGAAAACCTCACAAAACTGGGCGACGTTTATATCAACGACGCATTTGGTACAGCCCACCGCGCCCACTCGAGCATGGTTGGTGTCAAGCTGCCCCAGCGGGCCGCTGGTTTCCTCGTCAAAAAGGAACTCGAGTTCTTTGCCAAGGCTCTAGAGAGTCCCGAGAGGCCGTTCCTGGCGATCTTGGGTGGGGCCAAAGTCTCGGATAAAATTCAGCTCATCGAGAACATGCTCGACAAGGTGGGTCAACCTTTTCAGACACACCTGCATACATTGACATGGTGTGCAGGTCGACTCCCTCATAATCTGTGGTGGTATGGCGTTTACCTTCAAGAAAACGCTTGAAAATCTCCCGGTAACATTTGTTCACACCCCAATCTACGTGCAGATCCTTCATGCGTTTGCAGATTGGCAACTCCCTCTTTGATGCTCCTGGATCTGAAAAGGTTGCTGGACTGGTTGAAAAAGCCAAGAAGAACAATGTCAAGCTCGTTTTCCCGGTCGACTACATCACTGCCGACAAATTCGATAAAGATGCCAAAGTGAGTAATTATGTGACTTACCCTCGAGCGACAATCATATACTTAACTTTCTTGGTGAACTAGACCGGGATCGCCACTGAGCCGCAAGGCATTCCCGATGGCTGGATGGGTCTGGATGCAGGCCCAAAGAGCCGAGAGCTGTTCCGCACAACTGTTCTGGAAGCCAAGACTATTCTATGGAACGGGCAAGTGTTTCGTCTCCTACCAAACAATTTGTTTGTGCTAATCCCTTCCCTGTAGACCTCCCGGTGTTTTCGAGTTCCCCGCTTTCGCCGAAGGTTCCACTTCCCTCCTTGACGCCAACATCCAGGCCGCGAAAAACGGTGCTGTTGTCATTATTGGTGGAGGGGATACTGCCACCGTTGCTGCTCAGCACGGGGCGGAGGACAAATTGAGCCACGTCAGTACTGGTGGAGGCGCGAGCCTTGAGTTGCTGGAGGGAAAGACTCTCCCTGGCGTTGCGGAGTTGAGCGAGAAATGACTAGATGGAAGTAACCCAAAGTTGTAAAGTTAACTGTACTGTATGTACTTTGTATCACAGAATCTCGCAGTTCGGTCACGACTCCGGAATTTTGCTGAGTCAGCCCGGCCATATGTAGCCTTCTCGTCTTCGTATTTCATTCTGCTTTTCTTGTGCTACGAATGGCTCGCGCGAAGCGGCGACCGACTCGCAGCAATGCACGCACATCCGGGACCTCTCCCCTGTCATCCCGAGAAGCGACGCCGGAGGCACCAGCGATCTCCTCTCATGCAGCCGAAACCTGCCCCGGTTGCACAACAGAGTCCAGTGCCTCTTTCAACCAGTTCGAGAAAGAAAATTGGATAAGATGCGACGTATGCAGGACCTGGTATCACTGGCGGTGTGGAGAACCACCGTCCTTTCTGTCCGAGGATGAGAAAAAAGACTACACTATCGACAAAATTGATAAATGGCGAGTCGTCAGAGGCCGTGTCATAATCTCCAGCGTGTTAACCTGGGGTTTATTTAGGTTTTGCAAGCCTTGCCTCGACAAGGACTCCACTGGCAGCCGTGTTATCACTCTGAAGGCTCCTGCTCGCAAGTCGGACAGGAAACGCACCTACCAAGACTACGCTAGTCTCAACCTCGGCCTCGCCTCTGACCCGAATCGGTGGCTGCGGATGCTGGAAAACAAGACCTTTAAGCAGGATAATTTCAAGAGGATGCAAGGGAGCGAAGTTACTGTCGAATGGTTGGAAGAAGATGAGGACGCGATGACGGAGCCCATCGTTGTGGAGAAGCCGGACGGGCTTGGAATGAAGATGCCTCCAAGTGACTTCACCGTGGAGGATGTGGCGGAGCTCGTAGGGGAGGAGTCCCCCGTCGAGGTTATAGGTATGGTTTTTTTCCGTCTCGCTCCTTGTTGAGAACGGGCTAAGATTCAAGGCTAGACGTTGCGACTCAGTCGGCTTCTCCTGGGTGGACTCTCGGCAAATGGGCCGATTATATAGAACTCGAGCCCGAAGCGCGTGAAAAGATATGGAATGTCATATCTTTAGAAGTAACCGGGACCAAAGTCGGGGACATGGTTCTCCCACCGAAGTTGGTACGGGATCTCGATTGGGTGGAGAATTTTTGGCCCACTACAAGAAAGGGCAAGGGCCACGCATATCCCAAGGTCCAATTGTATTGTCTAATGGGAGTAGCGTCGGCGTGGACGGTATAACTTATCAACTTTCTTACTCAAACACGCCCGACTGAGACTGTACAGGACTGGCATGTCGATTTTGCTGGCTCTTCAGTATACTATCACGTACTGCGTGGTTCCAAAGTGCGTTCGTTACACACCATGGCCTTCCAAGAGTCCTGCCTTACTGCCGATCAGGTTTTTTACTTCATCAAACCAACACCTGCCAATCTCGCAGCATATGAACGATGGTCCGGCACTGAACTTCAAAGTTCTTGGTTGGGAGATATGGTTCCAGAAGTTACCAAAGTTGTTTTGAGCGCCGGAAATACTATGATTATACCGAGGTACGCGCACTTTGGTTTGTGAGAACGGAGTTCAACTCTTACGTTTCACCAGCGGATGGATACATGCGGTCTACACGCCGGTGGACACGATAGTATTTGGTGGAAACTTTCTGCATTCTTTTTCAGTGCCTATGCGTAAGCATGTTCACCTCGCCAACCCTCTTGTCTTACCTCTTCCTCGCAGAACTCAAAATCAGGAAAATAGAGATCGCAACGCAGGTTCCCAAGAAGTTCCGGTTCCCGCTATTTTCTAAGTTCGTGGTCCAGTTTCGTTGATTCAGGAAGGGGCTCAAACCGACTTGCAGACTTTGTTGGTATGTGGCTGACAAGTACCTTCGTGATATGAAAACGCCGGCGGGAGCGTCCTATCCACCTCGGGTTCTTACGTCGTTACTTGCTCTTGCCGAGTTTTTGGTTGCGGAGGTTCGAATTCTTGAGCGTGGATCAGACCAGGCAAAGAAGGAAGTGAGGGAGCAGATTCCTGCTGATCGTGTAAAAGACCCAGCTATTGTCGCGCGGGAGTTGCGATGGCGAGTGAGGCTTGCAGCCGGGAATGCGAGTGACGACGAGGGAAGCTCCGCTATCAAAACTAATGGGCTTGGGGTCAAGCGAAAGCGTACTGCGGAAGAGGAAGAGCGTCCCCGATTCAAGAACTTCAAGCCACGACGATGGGATAATGTGGTCGAGAACTCGGAAGAGGGCGAAGCACGGGTTGTCAAAGCGTCCAAGCCCTCGGAAGACGACGATGCATGGAAAGAGCGATGGGTGAACTGGACGAGTGCTGCCGTGGAGCCTGAGGCCACTGAGGTGCAGGTGAAGAGCCGGACAGAAACAATTGTACGCATCCGACGGACCGGGGAGGGCTTGGAGAGACAACGAGTCGAGCGGATTGTCGAGTCTTGGGAGTGGCAGCAGCATTGATATACGAGAAATATTATTCTGTAAATTATGGTGTTCTCCATCAGCCTGGGCGTGACGTGTGACGAGGCGTGATTGTTCGCGTTGTCCGAGTCGCGTTTGTTTCAACCGTCGCGCCATGTCGCAGCCTGGCGCCGTGAAAAACAACCTAGACGATGTCCTCCGACACTTACCTGCTAATGCGTCTACGTCCTTACAAGCTACTTCGCAACCCAAGGTATGCAATACTTCTGTTCTGGTTCCTTAGTACCTCACGTACTTGCAGGCTACCAAGTTTAAACCAGCGAACACAAGTTCAATATCTGCCCCACCTGGTGCGCATGGATTTCTTAATCATCCAACCAGGACTCATCTCCTCCAAGTCCGCAAACAGGCATCTACTACACTACCCTCCTTTTCTACCCCAGGATTTGGGAAATCCAGATCCAGTGGCTCACATTCAAAATCTGGCTTTCACGAAACTATTAGCATCTCGACTAACTCTACTCCATCTCCGGGGGTCAAGCGATCCTCATCGGACTCGCATATCTCATCTGAGTCTCAGCCGTTATTGAAACGTTTAAAGTCTGAGAAGGAAAACCTCCGCGGGCCAGGACCTTCTACTCGAATAAATGACAAAGGGAAGGCCAAGGCCACAGCTCCACCTTCCCGGACCAAGGTGTATCCTGACGCTGACGAGGAACCCTGGAATTCTATGGAAACCAGCGAATCGAATCCATTCGCAATGCTCGACAGGGATTTTCCAAAATTCTGCCGTCCACCTATCGCCGCCCCTTCGACGGAGCTGGTCACAAAGTACCCGGATCTCCTTTCAGTGCGTCTGTAACCTTACACGTGGTTTCGCTTCCTTACATTCGCAAGAAGAAATCGACAGAGCAGTTGAACAATATCCTGTTGTTCAATCATGAAGCCAACCGCCAGAATATGGAATCGATTTGCAATTATCATTCTGGTCAGAGCAAGAAAGAAGACATCCATACTCTGGACGCAATCAAGTACGCTTGCCCTTGACCTTTGTTCCTGGCCTCAAACCTTCTGCTCCAGATCCCTTTTGAATGATCGCATCGCTGCAATCAAGGAGGTGCTCCAGTATCGGGAAGAAGGAACTCACAGCGCTCATTCAAATCCGTCAATGCCGCCCGAGGTTACAACTGCGCCCCGTCAGACACCCTCCATCGTCGTTTCTGCTGGTATTACCCGGCCTCAGCCATCTTCCACCGCCGGCCCATCGACCACTACAAGGTCATTCGAGGCTACCACATATGCGAGCACCTCCACTGTAACAGAGGGGTCGACCGTGAGCATGCGGGACAGCACTTTTGTTAGTGTTCGGGAGAGAAACGTTCAGGAAACGTTCGTACCGGAAGCAGATTGCTCTGACGAAGAGGAAGAGTACTGGGCCGATATGGGTGATGTTACCATGGATCATCTTGATCCTGTACCAGCCCCTCCAGCGCCTCAGCCGGTCTCAGATGTCGAGCTCACTGGCCCTTATGCCGCGGAAATCAAGTTGAAGCTCAAGCGAATCTTTTGCTTGGATGCCTTTCGTCACAATCAGTTTGAAGCAATCAACGCGACGATGGCTGGCCGCGATGTCTTTGTTCTTATGCCCACAGGCGGCGGTAAAAGTCTTTGTTACCAACTACCCGCAGTCTGCCGCGGCGGGAAAACCAAGGGCGTCACCGTTGTCGTGTCGCCTCTTTTGGCCCTGATGAATGATCAGGTAAACGGTCTGAAGGCAAAAGGCATAGATGCCGTCCTCCTAACCTCAACGACACGAGAAGAAGAGTCGCGGGACATCAGGGAACGCATCTACGGCGGCTCCAAGCCCACACTTTTATATGTGACGCCAGAGCGGCTCAAAGTTAGTGCCAGTCTCAAGAACATGTTGGCATATCTCTATCGAGGCAAAGAGCTCGCACGGTTCGTCATCGATGAGGCCCACTGTATTTCAACATGGGGCCAGGATTTCCGTGAAGCAGTAGGTGTCTATTTTACGATTCTCTCGCCCAATGCTCAATGCCTGTGCCTCACAGTACCAGGAATTGCACACCCTTCGAGATGATTTCCCGGACGTCCCCATCATGGCTTTAACTGCGACGGCCGATCGTAAAACGATCGACGACATACTCGACCGCTTGAAACTTCAAGATCCTGCGGTTTTCCAGCAGTCATTCAATCGCACAAATCTCAACTACAGAGTTGTCCCCAAAGGCTCGGTCGACCAGATGGTCAGTTTCATCAAGGGAACACATCCGAATAAAACAGGCGTCATCTACCGAACGGGTCGAGACAATTGCGAAAAGCTCGCGAAGCAGCTTAGAGACAAAGGGCTCAACGCAAAACATTTCCATGCAAAGATGGAACCTGCAGATAAAGACACAACCCTAGCGCAATGGCAGAGTGGCGAATGCCATATAATTGTTGCAACCGTGAATTTGATTCTGCTGCTGTCTCTTCTCGCTTCCACTGACCTCGACCTATCCCTCAGATAGCGTTCGGCATGGGCATCGACAAGGCCGACGGTAAGTCTTAAAGCTCCGACAAGGACCTTGATCTCAGCTCTTTGTGTAGTACGGTTCGTCATCCATTACGACCTGCCGAAGAATATGGACGGGTACATCTCTCCTTTTTCAGTTACGCTTCTCTGATCAGCTTCCCTTCTAAGGTATTATCAAGAGACTGGTCGCG
Source organism: Mycena galericulata (assembly GCA_029289565.1). Lineage (NCBI taxonomy): Eukaryota > Fungi > Basidiomycota > Agaricomycetes > Agaricales > Mycenaceae > Mycena > Mycena galericulata. Next base: position 15,920 of record JARKIA010000662.1, read on the forward strand.
CCGGGCGGGATAACCTGCCTGCTGACTGTATCCTCTGTGTGTATTTCTCGTGTTGATACCATTCACCCTATCCTGACCTGTTCCCTTAGACTACGCTTACAAGGATGTTCGAACGATTCTCAAGATGATCCGCGATAACAAAGACCCGAATACCACGAGAGCATCGATAGAACGGCAAGAACAGGCTGTGCGTGCCGTCGTCCAGTATTGCGAGAACGAATCCGTGTGCAGGCGCACCCAAATTCTGCAACACTTTGGCGAGAAGTTCGACAAGAAGGACTGCCACGGACGGTGCAACAACTGCGCAAACGACGGGCTTTTTGTCACGCAGGATGTCACCAAGGAGGCCAAGAGCGTTCTCACGCTGGTGCAGTCTTTGGAGCAGGGCCGTGAAAATGTAACAGTTGACCAGTGTCGAAACATTTTCAGAGGCGCGAATATAGCCCCAATTCGCGACAAGGGCCACGACCAACATCCCGCTTTTGGAGCCGGAAAGGATATGTCGAAGGAATTGGTTGAGTTGCTGTTCAACCGGTTGCTTTACACGGACGCGCTGATGGAGAAGTCCACTCAAACCAATTCCAAGTGGCATCAACAATACCTCAAGGTAAGTTTTGTGGGTTTGATGTAGCAAACCGACGTTGAAAACCTGTTGAGCTCGGTCCCTGCGCCAAAGACTTCCTAACTGGAAACAGAAGGCTCGAGTTGAGCCATCGACCCAAGACTCCGAAACCTGGCGGCAAGGCGAAACCCACCAAGCGGAAGGTCGCAGCAGTGAATGCACAGGAACAGGAGCGAGCGCAGCCGTTGTACGCCGACGATGATCCAACGGACGACATCGAATGGAGCCCGAAGAAGCCGGTTCGTCCAGAGGCTGCTATCATCGAAGTCATCTCCGACAGCGAGGATGATTCACCGGCCACCAAGTCGCACACGGCCACTGCGGATCCCCAAAAACTGTACAAAAGGCTCGTGACACATCGGCAAATGATCTTGAGCAGGGACCGCTTGCTCCAGAAGGAGGATGTCCTGCATGATGAGGCATTGGAACTGCTAGGTGCAACGGCGCCGCAAGGTAAGTTCGCAACCTCTGCGCCGTATCATCGTTTCGATCTTTGCATCGTAGATTTCGTCGCGTTTAAACGCGTAATGCTAGACGCGGGGGTGAAGGACGTTGAGCAACGATATGCCGCCTACGGCAGCGGCTTTCTTGAAATCTGCCAAGGCCGAACAGCCGATACTTATACCTGGCAGGAGAAATTTGCTTTCCCTGCACAGCCGGCGGCCTCGACGTCGAGCGGGCCAGGAACGTCGAGGAAATTCAAGTTCAAATCCAAGGGACAGTAGGGAGAATAGGAAATAATTGTAGTTCTAATCAGGTACAGGGGTTGGAGGAAACATAGTCTATGCTGGACCGGCGGGTCTGTAAATATGTAAAGTATACACACATGAATTTAGATCTAGGTGATATGATGTTCTCTAGCAAAGTCCTCGTCGGCAAAAATGACGGGTGTGGTGGTTATGTCTGGCAAGTTTTCTGTGCCTTTGTTGAGCCATATCCACTTGTAGCCGCCGTGGTATGTCACCGCGGGGCCCCATCTCATCGTAAGCGGGTTAGTGGGGTCCGCCCAGCCTTCCCATTCCATGTAGCGCGGTGTTCCGTGCAGACAGTTACTGTAATGACGGATCGTGAGACGGGCCCGGAAATCAGATTCATAACTGACAAATGCAACAACTTGGGAAGGATCACAATGCCCTGCGGACGGATGCGTCAAAACCGGGCGAAGTTACGAAGTGTCAAGAACGAACCTCCTGTGGCGTACCCTTGGTATGTTGCTGTCGTGACAGTTCTATCTCCTCGGCGACGGTGTCGTCGCCCAATCCCGTCAAATATGTATCTACGAGGCAGCTGGTCACCTCAAAGTCATAGCTGAGGGGTTCGAACATGTCGGGATTGTGGTCCACAATGGCCCACCAGTAGCCCTGATCACCCAGGTGCACATTATCATAGCGGCCGTTTTCGCCTGTAGGGATGCCGTACATCGCGCGGAAAGCGGACGGCGCGAGCGGTGGGGGATACAATCCGGTCGTGTCGTTGCGGTAAATGGACGAGTCCATCAAGCGCAACTCACGAAGTTTCTGGAGGTTCAAGAGCATCACGCAGCTACAGATGCGCGAAGCATGGTGCCATTCCTCGGCGTCGTGGTCGGGATGACTGCATCAATGTTCAAGACGGGTGCAAGACATTGGACACGGGCTCACCTCCCCATCACAAAGGCTGTAGACGGCTTCAGCCTGTCGAAAGTCTTCCACAGCAATGTCGGGTCTGCGATTAGGAGCGTGTCCGTGTCAACGAATATCACTTTCTTCACGGACGGCGGGAGAATTTCGTGGATAAACAGCTTCATTAGACCAGCTAGATCTCCGTTGAGTGCAAATAGAAGATAATGCAAGTTCAAAAAACGCACGGACGCCAGCAGAGTGGTCGGTAATGATAGAGCCTTCGCGGTCGATGCGGTCCATCATACTCTGCCACGACGGCTGGTAAAACCTGACAGCGAGGTGGTGGAGTGGCCGCTTGACGAGCGCGAGACGGGCGCGTATGTACTGCTCGGCGCGATCATCGCAGAGAATATGGAACTCGGATGGGCTGGTATTGTAGATTAAAACGGACTGTATCGTTCATTAGTAGAAACTTGTTTAGAAGACGTCAAAAGCGTACTTTTATTAGCAGGGCTGCTTCGGCGGCAGCGTCTTCCGACCAGGCAATCAGCACAAACGCGACGGGCTCAATCCGCGGCGCCACCGCTGTATAGACCGTCTCTATTGGTGCGGGTGGGGCTAATGTCGTGGTGACTGTGGCCGTGGTCGTTACAGTTAGTGGCTCAAACGAGTCGATGGAGGGGGGCGAGGCCGGCCGCCAGCCCTCTTTTTCTGGTTGTCCAGAGAAGGTGGATAAGTCGCGCAGGACCAAAAAGAGGGCAATGGAGAGTGCAGCAGCACCGAGGACAATGAATCTGCGATTGCGCAACAAGGCGGATCTGTCCGTCTGCCTCGAGAAGGCATTGAACGACGGTGTGGAGCGCGGCGCTAACAGGCGGGCGAGCGGCGATGAAATATTTCGTCGATCCGCCGTCGGAGGGCAATCATCCATAACAAGGGTTATAGTACGAAGAGAGAGAGATAGCAGCACATTGCATTTTAATTCGAAACAAGTGGAGATAACAAGGCAGACCGGTCGCTTGCAACAATAATATCTTACGCCCGCAAAACTCCTAGTATCCTCCCCCCTCGTCTGCCGTCCTGTGCGACGCCATAAGCCGGCGTTGAGCGTCTTCGCGTTTGGGGCAGTTGGAGATGCCGTGGCCGAGTCCTTGTTCTTCACTTAGCCTATCATCATCTCACGGTTCAAATTTCCACGTACCTCCACAAACGGGGCATCCCTTGACAGACCCCCCTTGGACATCGTCGATTGTTGACAGGAACGGGGGAACCCTACGAAGATAAACGATTGCACGGAAATTAAGCGGTTGAGACGCACTTTTGGCCCGCCTCGATCAGCAGGTACTTGAGGTCGAGCAGCGTCGGTTCTGGTGTGTTCATGTTCACAAACGTCGTCGCGATTCCAGTCTTTCCGCTGCGCCCCGTACGTCCAATCTGGTGCACGTAGTCCTCGATTTCCTTGGGCATCGTAAAGATAATGACGTGCTGGATGTCGTTGAAGTCGAGACCCTTGGACGCAACGCCAGACGCAACCATCACGTCTTTGGCACCCGACTTGAACGACTTGATCGCGTACTGCCGCTCTTCCTGGGCTGCGGGAACGTCAGACGGGGGAAACATGAAGGTTGGGTATACGTACTCTTCGAACCATGGATGGCTACGGCTTCGACACCTTTCAGCAGTAGGTACTCCTGGATATCTAACCCGATATGTCAGAGGTTTAAATCAACACTGGAACCGCGCCTTACCATCGACCTCGTTCTTATTCTCGCTGAAGATGATCACTGGTGGCGGGGTCTTTTGCAGACACTCGAGCAGATAGACCATCTTCGCCTCCTGCTTGACGTACTCGACGACCTGCAGCACATCGAGATTGGCCGCACCCGCACGGCCGACGTTCACCAGCACAGGCTTGATGAGCGATTGCTGCGCAAAATCCTGGATTTTCCGCGGCATTGTCGCGGAGAACAACAGTGTCTGGCGCTGACCCTGCAGACGTTGAGCCCGATTGCAAAACACCGGATGACAAAATGCACACCTTGAAAAAGCTCATGATATTCCGAACATCGTCCTCGAACCCCAGGTCGATCATCCGGTCGGCCTCGTCCATGCACAGGTACTTGCAATTGCTGAACGTAAACTTCTTCTTCTCGAGCATGTCGATGAGGCGGCCTGGCGTTGCGACGACAATATGCAGACCCTTACTCATGACGTGACTCTGCTCGTTCATCGATATCCCGCCAATGCACAGCAGCGTGTTCAGCTGCGGGTATTTTCCCGACTTGGCGAGCGCGCTGCACCACGCGACGACGTTCTCGTATGTCTGGTTTGCGAGCTCGCGCGAGGGGCAGAGGATGACGCCGACAGGGCCTTCGCCGCGAAATGAACGGCAGCTTGGTCTCCTCCTCGAGGGCCATCATAATGAGCGGCAGGCAGAAGGCGAGCGTCTTACCAGAGCCAGTGAAGGCAATGCCTATCAAGTCACGTCCTGTGAAACTAAAGGGTCGGTTAGAGGGCTGAGAGGAGAGGCCCGCGAGTACTTACGCCGCAGGGATGCCCTGCAGTTGAATTGGGGTGGGGGTTATGATGCGGTTGGACTTGAGATACTGGAGAATAGGTTCTGGTATTTTCATGTCCTGCGGCCTCGTTCATTGAGTCAAGGCATGAGCATTAGAAGAGATATCGACACACGGCAAAATGCTCTATTGGAGGAGGAATATCCTCCCCGTCCACCAGGATGTGGAACTTGTCGCGCACCTTCTGGTGCTGTTCACTGGTGCGCTCGCGGATATACCGCGGAGGGCGCCAGCTGGTGGTCAAAGACTCGGTGTAGGATATGCCTTTTGCGAGCTCCATGTCCGAGGCAAGCTTCCGACGACTCTTTATTGCCTCAAGGATCTCTGCATCCGCCTCTGCTGCCTTTTCGAGCTCGGTCTTTTTGGCATCTGTGCACGAGTGAGTCAAGAGGGTGAATATGGAGACCGTACGCACCCTCTACGGCTTTACGCGAATGGACTTCCTGCGCCTCCATGAGCAAGGTGCGCTCCTTTCTTGCGCGTTCTCTGCGTCGCTCCTCCTCCTTTTCGGCATCCTCGCGTTCCTCGCGTTCCTCCTGCTGTTTCTTGGCCTTTTGCTTCTCGGTCGGGGCGCCCCAGGACGAGAGCTTTGCGAGCTTCTCTTGCCGGCGCTGGGCAACCGGGACATATGGCTCATAGCTGTCGTCCTCGTCGTCGAGTTTGTACGTCGGCGAGGGCGAACGCTCGATGCGTCTGCGCTTGGGTTGTGACTGCATAAGGCAAGTGGCGGGTGGCCGGGCCGGGCTGAAACTTGAAATCAAAAGAGAATCTCTACAACAACTCTGCTACTGTACCACCATGACAGAATTCGACCCGACAAGCCACCCCCACCGCCGGCGTATGTTCTCTTTATTTTTTTTCCAATAATTTCGCTAAATCGCACCCATCGCAGTTAATCCCCTCACGAACGAGTACATCCTCGTCTCCCCGCACCGCGCAAAACGGCCCTGGCTCGGCCAGACGGAAGCCCTCCAGGCCACGGATCTGCCAGAGTATGACCCTGCCTGCTATCTGTGCCCGGGGAACACCCGCTCAGGGGGGCAGATCAACGAAACGTTCGAGCACACCTTCACCTTTGAGAACGATTTCGCGGCCGTTCTGCCGCCCCCTGCGCCCATCGCGCCCATCGCACCCCACCCACTGCTCACGACCGAGCCCGTGCACGGCGGCTGCGATGTCCTCGTCTTCCACCCGCGGCACGACCTTACGCTTTCTCGGCTGGCGCTGCCCGACATCGAGCGCATCATTGAGGAATGGATCGCGATATACACCAAGCGCAGCCTGCAGGAGGGCATCAAGTATGTGCAAATCTTCGAGGTACATACGGTTTCGGGAACCCACCCGTGATGTTGCGGTCTGCTGATCAGTCGGCGTCACTGCAGAACAAGGGCGCGATGATGGGCTGCTCGAACCCGCACCCACATGGACAGGTGTGGTCGCTCTCGGCGATCCCGACGCTCCCCGCGACGGAGCTGGCGTCGCTCGAGCGGTATGCCGCGTCGACGGTGGCCGCGTCCGAGGCGCCCCAAGGCCCAAGAGGTTTTTTTTTTCAAATTGCCATGTCGGATGCTTACTGTATGATCAGGGAGGCCATGCATGCTCTGCGAATATGCACACGTCGAGATTGGATACGCCGCAGATCAGGGGCGCGTGGTGGTCAAGAACGACCACTGGGTGGCGGTTGTGCCGTGGTGGGCGACATGGCCGTATGAGATTCTCCGTGAGCGCGACCTGTCCTGCTGCCGCCTTGCGAGGCTGATCCGGGTGGCAGTGTTGCCATACAAGCGGCACATTTCGGCGATTTCTGAGCTGGAGGCGGAGGAGAAGAGCGCCTTTGCTGACATTCTGTCGCAGATCACTATACGATTCGACAATCTGTTTTCGTGTCTCTTTGCGTACTCGATGGGTATCCATCAGCGCCCGACGTTGTCTGGGGACGACGTGGCCCATCTGCATCTGCATTTTACGCCACCGTTGCTGAGGAGCGCGAGTGTGCGCAAATTCCTGGTTGGGTGCGTGTCGGCGGCCCCGTGGTAGTTTCGACTGACTTTTTTATTTTTTTATTTTTATTTTTTCAGATTCGAGCTGATGGCAGAGCCGCAGAGGGACCTGACAGCGGAACAGGCTGCGGCGAGGCTGAGGGGGCTAGAGAGCAAGCATTTTTTGTCATAGAGTAGAGTGGTCGTAGGAAGAAATGTGACTGATGACTGACCGTGACCGTTCTTGGCTTCCTCTCGACCGCGATGCTCTTCCCCCGCACTGCCGCCTGCCTCGTTCTCTCCGCACTCGCCTCGTCCGTATCCTGTGCGTCCCATCGTCGCCCTCGGCGGCGTCGAGCTCATCGATTGTAGCATATTTTGTCGTCACTGGACCACAACTCAACGACCAGTGGGCAAATGGCGACACCCGTGCCGTCTCCTGGGTCAAGGGCTCCAACGACGGAGTCACCTCGTTCGACATTGAGATGTCTCAGCTCAGCACCGATGGTCTCACCCTGATCGCCAAGAACGGTGAGCAGCCGAGCAAACTCGGGCCAGCAGCCCGCTGAAACTCACTATTCTGCTCCCCAGTGCCTTCAGCCGACTCGTCGCAGACATCGATAAATATCCAGCTGCAAGACGTGCCCCCGGGCGACGACTACTATCTGCTGTTCCTCAACTCAACACACGGCGTCATGTACGGAACGTCCCCGCGCTTCACCGTCCTCGCTGCAGGCGGAACGTCCAACGGGACGACGACGACGAACCCCAAGGCAGCGACGGTCACCGTCAGCGGCGCTCCCAACCCGACGCAGACGTTCGCCATGACGTTCGCCATCACCAACAGTGCCTCGCGGCCAACTCTTCTTCTCCTTCGCGGCAGCGCACTTGTTGCTCTTGGTGCAGCGTGGACGCTTTTGTGGTAGCGAGCAGGTGGAGTGGTATGGACTCTAGACTCTCCACTTTATATTCCCCTCATTCACATTCGTTTGTGGCGACGCCGTGCTTTCCTCGTAATTATTTATTTCGGGCATGATCTAATCCATCGTACATTACGGGGCTCTACAAGTGAAGGGTACAGAATGATAATATGCTACATATATACATGTCGGTCTCCTATGCATACTGAAAGCTCCTTGTTAGCAAAACGAAAATGTTGCAAACCAGCACAAGACTCACTCGGGTAAAGGTGCCCATGGTCATAAAGGTCTCTTTGCGGGCCGTGTCCTTGCCAGAGTAGAGCGCACGCACAGCGTCGGTCATGCCTGCCTTGCGCTTCGCCTCTTCCATGGCGAGGGTGCTCCGTAGCGAGTTGCTCGCGGTCGCAATGCTCGCCGCGGCGACCTTTTTCACGGGCGGCTGGTCTGCGGTCGGGTCTGCGGCTGCCTTGCGCTTCTTGGACCTTTTGACCGGCTCGAGCAGGCGTTGCGCGGAGAGCAGGTCCCGGAGGCGCTCCTCCTCCTCGGGGCCGGGGTTGAGGGCCACGCAGTCGACGGCGTGCGAGTACTTGGTCGCGCACTGTGGGCAGGTGTCCTTCTCCTCGCGGCTAGCGTCTTGGGGGGAAGAGCGCACGGCGTTGAGTCCTGCGACGGCAAAGACGCAGCCGCACGGGCGGAGATAGACAAATGGCATCGCGCCGTTCATCTCCTTGAGGGTGAGCGGGCAGACGAACTGGGGCCGCTCCGAGGGCTCTGTTCCAGGCTGAACGGGGGCGGGGTTGGGCGTGAGGGTCAGCGTTTTCACGTCCTGCAGCAAGTCAGTTATTTCGACAAGTCGACTCTACACATAAACGGACCTTGAGGGAGCGAATGTGGCCGCAGATATTGTCCCCGTCGCCGTAGGCATCGCGGTCGAGCAGAAACTCGATAATGGCGTCCTTGTTGTAAAGTTTTCCTAGTGCACAAGAGACAATCGGTTCCTGGAGTCGGCGCTTGGAGAGAGCACAGAAGCCCCAGCGCGCGCGGGTCTGGTTTGCCTTGTCAAGGGCCTCTGCCTTTGGCTTGTTGCGGACGAGATCTCGCCGGTCAGGTATCGAGCCTCCGTCGTTCCCCATTCGTTCTACAAGTGCGGAGAGAGAGAGAGAGAGTTGAGTGAGGGAGATGAAAGACCTGCCAGACGGTGGAGAGGAAGGTTTATTTATTTATCTATTTATTTATTTATGCACTTATCATCAATCACATTGACCGGGCATGTGATAACCGGGCTCGGGGTATATAACTAGCACAAGTCTTTCTGCTCTCTTATTTCTCTTCCGCCATGTCCGCAAAGGCCGCCATCCTCGCCAAGCACGACGACGACGTTGTAATTGTCGCCGCAATCCGCTCTGCTCTCACAAAGGTCCGTGTCTCGCCCGGCATGGCTGTTCACCAGCTTATACATCGCTTTCCAGGGCAAAAAGGGTGGCTTCAAGGACACAAATCCAGAAGAGATCCTCTCCCATGTCCTCGCCCACGTCTACAAGTCCGTGAAGCTCGACCCCAAGCTCATCGAGGACATTGCAGTCGGCAACGTCCTTCCCGCAGCCGGCGGCGCGTCTGCAGCCCGCATGGCCGCCCTCCACGCTGGAATCCCCAATACCGCTTCTGTCAACACCGTGAACCGTCAGTGCTCCAGTGGTCTCACCGCCATCAGCCAGATTGCAAACGAGATCAAGACCGGCATGATCGACATTGGTATTGGCGCAGGCGTTGAGAGCATGACTAAAGGCTATGGCGCCGCCGCAATGCCCCC
>JARKIA010000663.1:5000-10000 GCA_029289565.1 Mycena galericulata
GGGTACTGACTTGGGAATTGGATTGGCTGGGGCATTAGATTGGGGAACTGACTTGGAGACTGAGCCATTAGATTTGCGAAAAATGCGTTCATTTGGATTCTGACTTGGGTATTGGAGCATCAGATTGGGAACTGACTCGGGTATTGGGCTATTAGATTTGCGAAAAATGTGTTCATTGGGATACTGACTTGGCAGAAATTCATCAGATTGGCAACTGAGTCCTTAGATCTGGCAAAAATGCGTTCATTGGTGTATTGACTTGGGTATTGGGCCATTAGATTGAGAACTGACTTGGGTATTGGGACATTAGATTTGCGAAAAATGCGTTCATTTGGATACTGACTTGGGGATTCTGGGCATTAGATTGGGATCTGAGTCATTAGATTGGCAAAAATGCGTTCAATAGGGTGTTAGATTGGGGAAAATTCATTAGATTGAGAACTGACTTGGTCAACAAGTCATTAGACTTGGCAAAAATGTGGATATTAGACTGGCCAAGTCATTAGATTGGCAAAAATGCGTTCAGTGGGATACTGACTTGGGTACTGGACTGGCCAACTCATTAGATTGGGAACTGACTTGGTGAACAAGTCATTAGACTTGGCAAAAATGCGCTCAATGGGATACTGACTTGGAGGACTGGGTCATTAGATTGGCAAAAATGCGTTCATTGGAATAGTGACTTGGGTATAGGGTCATTAGATTGGCAAAAATGCATTCATTGGGATACTGACTTGGGGATTAGATTGGGAACTGACTTGAAGACTGGGTCATTAGATTGGCAAAAATGTGTTCAATGGGATACTGACTTGGGTAACTGAGTCATTAGATTGGCAAAAATGCGTTGATTGGGATACTGACTCGGGTAATAGAACTGACTTGGTCACCAAGTCATTAGATTGGGCAAAAAAGCGTTCATTGGAGTACTGACTTGGAGACTGGGTCATTAGATTGTGCTTCAATAGGACACTGACTTGGTTAGTGGACAGCTGGGCATTAGATTTGCGAAAAATGTGTTCATTTGGATGCTGGGGCATTAGATTGAGTACTGACTTGGGTAACTGAGTCATTAGATTGGCAAAAATGCGTTCATTGGAGTACTGACTCTTGGAGTAGTCAACTGAGGGATTGGGAACTGACTGACTTGGCAAAAAAAATGTGTACAATGGAGTACTGACTCTTGGAGTAGTCAACTGAGGGATTAGACTGGGAACCCAACTGACTGACTTGGAGTACTGACTCTTGGAGTAGTCAACTGAGGGATTGGGAACTGACTGACTAGGCAAAAATGCGTTCACTGGAGTACTGACTCTTGGAGTAGTCAACTGAGGGATTGGGAACTGACTGACTTGGCAAAAAAAATGTGTACAATGGAGTACTGACTCTTGGAGTAGTCAACTGAGGGATTAGACTGGGAACTGACTGACTAGGCAAAAATGCGTTCACTGGAGTACTGAGTCATTAGATTGGCAAAAATGCGTTCATTTTGAGAGTTATCAGAATGGCAAAAATGCGTTCATTGGGATACTGACTTGGTAATAGACTGGCCAAGTCATTAGATGGGCAACTGACTTGGAGTCTGGGCCATTAGATTGGTCAAAAAATGCGGCCATTAGAGTTGGTGTTAGTGAAAAAATGCGACCATTAGATTTGGGGCTGGGTCATTAGATTTTGAAACAAGGGCATTGAGATGGTAACAAAAGGAGCATTTGAACTGTACTGGTATCCACGGCCATAGGACTTTGAAAGCACCGCATCCCGTCCGATCTGCGCAGTTAACCAGAGTGCCGCCTAGTTAGTACCACGGTGGGGGACCACGCGGGAATCCTGGGTGCTGTGGTTTTTTATTTCTATTTTTCTTTTTTGAGGGTGGGAACGTGAAAAAATTTCGGTCGCGCCTTTGTGGGCAGGGTTTCTCACCGTTTTTGGCATTTTGGTGGGGTCTGACCCAAAAAACTCGGGTTTCCTACTATAGGGGAGTGAAGGGTTCATAAGGATGCTGACTGGGGCATTAGATTGGGATACTGACTTGCGTTTATTGGCATCCTGGGTCATTAGATTGGGGTACTGACTGGGGCAAAAAAGTGTTCATTAGACTTGCGCTCATTAGATTGGCAAGTGAGCTGGGTTAGATTCCCTGGGTGTAGTCTTCCCTTGGACTACGCTCAGCGTAAAGTGCGCTTATAGGTTGCTTAAATGTGACTTGTAGGGGTGCGGCCTTAGAAGTCCCTACTAATCTTTCCGGGGACTCGGGTTTTCAAGGACCTGGCTCTGAAGCCTTCTTAGCTTCAGGTCTAAGGCTTGCGAAAGCAGGCATTAGACTTGGGGCTAGGGAGAGTGGAAGGGAAAGGGGGATTTCAGGGTGGGGTTGGAGAGAAGTTGGGGTGGAGGAGAAAGAAAATTTGAGGATTTTTTCGAATTTTTTCTTGGCTACTCTTTACTGAGTATAACTAACTAACTAATCAAGTCAGCCACTAGTCAGTGGGTCTGATAGGGTTAGTTAGTTAGCTAGTCAGCCACTAGGGTTAACTGTAGTGTCAGCACTAATCCTAACGCTAACTAACTAACTAATCAAGTCAGCCACTAGTTAGTGGGTCTGATAGGGTTAGTTAGTTAGCTAGTCAGCCGCTAGGGTTAACTGTAGTGTCAGCACTAATCCTAACGCTAACTAACTAACTAATCAAGTCAGCCACTAGTTAGTGGGTCTGATAGGGTTAGTTAGTTAGCTAGTCAGCCGTAGTGACTTTAAAAGTCAGCCACTAGGTATTCTTATTACCGTATAGGCTTATGTTGTTCCCGCAACCCCCACCTGACGTGAACGGCCCTATATCTCTTGCAGTACTTCTCCGATTGTCATTATCTCTTCGGATATAGGTTCCTAGGCTCAAACTACTCTAGGAAAGTCAGTTTCAGAGCCACTAGTCTGCTCCCAACCCTGATTTAGGGCCGGAGTTTTTTCGATGTTGGGGGGACTGTAGTCAAGTCAGCCAGTAGTAGTCCGCTCTAACCCTGATTTAGGGCCGGAGTTTTTTCGATGTTGGGGGCAGTCACTGGTCAGCCAGCCCACTGGTCAGAGGTAGGGGGTAGTCAGAGTGCAAGCCAGATCTTGTAAAAACCCTTCGTGCCACCCCGGTGTTAGCTGTTTACAAATATCTCTGGTAACTAACTGACTAATCAAGTTCAGCCACTAGTCAGTGGGTCTGATGGGGTTAGTTAGTTAGCTAGTCAGCCACTAGTTAGTCCGCCACTAGGGTTAGTTAGTTGGGACTGTAGTCAAGTCTCTAATCCTGACTACTTTGAAAAATAGACGTCAGGGATCTGGTGGCATTTTTCGCCAGCAACATGGCGGCGCCACTCCCGAGTCGATCGGACCCCTTGTTCCCGAGCTATAAGCCTCTTTGTCCAAAAAAGCGCCGGCTTTTCGAAAGTATTTTGCGTTTTGCGGGCTGACGAGGCCACCGATCGCAAAGTGCCCTAGACGAGTCTTGTAGCCCTCGACGAGCTCTACGACTTTGGTTTCGGGTCTATTTTTAGATCAAGGCGCCGCTACTTCATAAGAATACTGACTCGGTCATTAGACTGGCCAAAAATGTGTTCATTGGGATACTGGGTCATTACATTGGCCAAAGTGCGTTCATTGACTCTGTCATTAGATTGGCAAAAATGTGTTCAACAGGATACCGACTTGGGTATTAGATTGGGAACTGGCTTGGTGGCCAAGTCATTAGATTCGCAAAAATGCGTTCAATAAGATACTGACTTGGGTATTAGACTGGCCAAGTCATTAGATTGGCAACTGACTAGGTCATTAGATTGGAGACTGACTTGGGTAATACAATACGGTCATTAGATTTTCGGAAAAATGGGTTCAGGGCATTAGATTGGCAAGACCAAGTCATTAGATTGGCCAAAATGTGTTCCTTGGGTCCAAAAAGTGCCGGCTTTTCGAAAGTATTTTGCGTTTTGCGGGCCGACGAGGCCACCGATCGCAAAGTGTCCTAGACGAGTCTTGTAGCCCTCGACGAGCTCTACGACTTTGGTTTTGGGTCTATTTTTAGATCAAGGCGCCGCTACTTCATTAGAATACTGACTCGGTCATTAGATTGGCCAAAAATGCGTTCATTGGGATACTGGATCATTAAGTGCGTTCATTGACTCCGTCATTAGATTGGCCACTGACTGAGTCATTAGATTCATTAGAGAGTCATTAGATTCATTGGAATAGCCATTAGATTGGCCAAAATGCGTTCAGATGGCTTCAAGAGGCTTCAAATGCATTCAGATGGCTTCAAATGGCTTCAAAATCTAATAGAAAACAAAAAGATTCAACTGGAGGTTAAATGTGGGCACTGTTTTCACCGTTTTTGCGCATTTGATGGGGTCATTACCATAAAAGGCAATCCCCCCTCTGTATGATACGGGGTGGGCCAACCCCCATTCCATTCATTGGGTCAATAGACCTACCTGGGAACACTGACTGACTTGTTTCATTCAGCTAGTACACACGACAGGCTGGCTTATACCAGCTTGTGACTAGTCAGGTCCGTCGACTACTGACTAGCTGGGAACACTGACTTGGTCAGTTAGTACACAGGAGTATCAGTTTCATCTATTCCACGATGCAACTGACTCGAATTGGCCTTTTGTGACCGTGGGAACGCACAAAAATTTCGGTCGCGCCTTTGTGGGCAGGGTTTCTCACCGTTTTTGTCATTTTGTTGGGGTCCGACCCATAAAGGTCGGGTTTCCTACTATATGAAGGAGCCTATTGAAAGAGTGATTGGTGGTTATACTGCCAAGTTGCTTCGTAGGTAGGTACTCTTTCTAAAAGTGTAGTCGGTTTGTGTTCGGGTTTTTTTGCTGAACCGACTGGCTGCACTGGGGTTGAAAGCTGGCCTTGGACATCTGCTGCGGCAGTCCTTGGTTGGTCCGGTATGCCACCAAATACATTTCATGACGAGCTTAACTTGGACCGAGTTATTGATATGCCTGCCTGTCAG
>JARKIA010000663.1:20000-25284 GCA_029289565.1 Mycena galericulata
AGGGATTAGACTGGGAACTGACTGACTAGGCAAAAATGCGTTCACTGGAGTACTGAGTCATTAGATTGGCAAAAATGCGTTCATTTTGAGAGTTATCAGAATGGCAAAAATGCGTTCATTGGGATACTGACTTGGTAATAGACTGGCCAAGTCATTAGATGGGCAACTGACTTGGAGTCTGGGCCATTAGATTGGTCAAAAAATGCGGCCATTAGAGTTGGTGTTAGTGAAAAAATGCGACCATTAGATTTGGGGCTGGGTCATTAGATTTTGAAACAAGGGCATTGAGATGGTAACAAAAGGAGCATTTGAACTGTACTGGTATCCACGGCCATAGGACTTTGAAAGCACCGCATCCCGTCCGATCTGCGCAGTTAACCAGAGTGCCGCCTAGTTAGTACCACGGTGGGGGACCACGCGGGAATCCTGGGTGCTGTGGTTTTTTATTTCTATTTTTCTTTTTTGAGGGTGGGAACGTGAAAAAATTTCGGTCGCGCCTTTGTGGGCAGGGTTTCTCACCGTTTTTGGCATTTTGGTGGGGTCTGACCCAAAAAACTCGGGTTTCCTACTATAGGGGAGTGAAGGGTTCATAAGGATGCTGACTGGGGCATTAGATTGGGATACTGACTTGCGTTTATTGGCATCCTGGGTCATTAGATTGGGGTACTGACTGGGGCAAAAAAGTGTTCATTAGACTTGCGCTCATTAGATTGGCAAGTGAGCTGGGTTAGATTCCCTGGGTGTAGTCTTCCCTTGGACTACGCTCAGCGTAAAGTGCGCTTATAGGTTGCTTAAATGTGACTTGTAGGGGTGCGGCCTTAGAAGTCCCTACTAATCTTTCCGGGGACTCGGGTTTTCAAGGACCTGGCTCTGAAGCCTTCTTAGCTTCAGGTCTAAGGCTTGCGAAAGCAGGCATTAGACTTGGGGCTAGGGAGAGTGGAAGGGAAAGGGGGATTTCAGGGTGGGGTTGGAGAGAAGTTGGGGTGGAGGAGAAAGAAAATTTGAGGATTTTTTCGAATTTTTTCTTGGCTACTCTTTACTGAGTATAACTAACTAACTAATCAAGTCAGCCACTAGTCAGTGGGTCTGATAGGGTTAGTTAGTTAGCTAGTCAGCCACTAGGGTTAACTGTAGTGTCAGCACTAATCCTAACGCTAACTAACTAACTAATCAAGTCAGCCACTAGTTAGTGGGTCTGATAGGGTTAGTTAGTTAGCTAGTCAGCCGCTAGGGTTAACTGTAGTGTCAGCACTAATCCTAACGCTAACTAACTAACTAATCAAGTCAGCCACTAGTTAGTGGGTCTGATAGGGTTAGTTAGTTAGCTAGTCAGCCGTAGTGACTTTAAAAGTCAGCCACTAGGTATTCTTATTACCGTATAGGCTTATGTTGTTCCCGCAACCCCCACCTGACGTGAACGGCCCTATATCTCTTGCAGTACTTCTCCGATTGTCATTATCTCTTCGGATATAGGTTCCTAGGCTCAAACTACTCTAGGAAAGTCAGTTTCAGAGCCACTAGTCTGCTCCCAACCCTGATTTAGGGCCGGAGTTTTTTCGATGTTGGGGGGACTGTAGTCAAGTCAGCCAGTAGTAGTCCGCTCTAACCCTGATTTAGGGCCGGAGTTTTTTCGATGTTGGGGGCAGTCACTGGTCAGCCAGCCCACTGGTCAGAGGTAGGGGGTAGTCAGAGTGCAAGCCAGATCTTGTAAAAACCCTTCGTGCCACCCCGGTGTTAGCTGTTTACAAATATCTCTGGTAACTAACTGACTAATCAAGTTCAGCCACTAGTCAGTGGGTCTGATGGGGTTAGTTAGTTAGCTAGTCAGCCACTAGTTAGTCCGCCACTAGGGTTAGTTAGTTGGGACTGTAGTCAAGTCTCTAATCCTGACTACTTTGAAAAATAGACGTCAGGGATCTGGTGGCATTTTTCGCCAGCAACATGGCGGCGCCACTCCCGAGTCGATCGGACCCCTTGTTCCCGAGCTATAAGCCTCTTTGTCCAAAAAAGCGCCGGCTTTTCGAAAGTATTTTGCGTTTTGCGGGCTGACGAGGCCACCGATCGCAAAGTGCCCTAGACGAGTCTTGTAGCCCTCGACGAGCTCTACGACTTTGGTTTCGGGTCTATTTTTAGATCAAGGCGCCGCTACTTCATAAGAATACTGACTCGGTCATTAGACTGGCCAAAAATGTGTTCATTGGGATACTGGGTCATTACATTGGCCAAAGTGCGTTCATTGACTCTGTCATTAGATTGGCAAAAATGTGTTCAACAGGATACCGACTTGGGTATTAGATTGGGAACTGGCTTGGTGGCCAAGTCATTAGATTCGCAAAAATGCGTTCAATAAGATACTGACTTGGGTATTAGACTGGCCAAGTCATTAGATTGGCAACTGACTAGGTCATTAGATTGGAGACTGACTTGGGTAATACAATACGGTCATTAGATTTTCGGAAAAATGGGTTCAGGGCATTAGATTGGCAAGACCAAGTCATTAGATTGGCCAAAATGTGTTCCTTGGGTCCAAAAAGTGCCGGCTTTTCGAAAGTATTTTGCGTTTTGCGGGCCGACGAGGCCACCGATCGCAAAGTGTCCTAGACGAGTCTTGTAGCCCTCGACGAGCTCTACGACTTTGGTTTTGGGTCTATTTTTAGATCAAGGCGCCGCTACTTCATTAGAATACTGACTCGGTCATTAGATTGGCCAAAAATGCGTTCATTGGGATACTGGATCATTAAGTGCGTTCATTGACTCCGTCATTAGATTGGCCACTGACTGAGTCATTAGATTCATTAGAGAGTCATTAGATTCATTGGAATAGCCATTAGATTGGCCAAAATGCGTTCAGATGGCTTCAAGAGGCTTCAAATGCATTCAGATGGCTTCAAATGGCTTCAAAATCTAATAGAAAACAAAAAGATTCAACTGGAGGTTAAATGTGGGCACTGTTTTCACCGTTTTTGCGCATTTGATGGGGTCATTACCATAAAAGGCAATCCCCCCTCTGTATGATACGGGGTGGGCCAACCCCCATTCCATTCATTGGGTCAATAGACCTACCTGGGAACACTGACTGACTTGTTTCATTCAGCTAGTACACACGACAGGCTGGCTTATACCAGCTTGTGACTAGTCAGGTCCGTCGACTACTGACTAGCTGGGAACACTGACTTGGTCAGTTAGTACACAGGAGTATCAGTTTCATCTATTCCACGATGCAACTGACTCGAATTGGCCTTTTGTGACCGTGGGAACGCACAAAAATTTCGGTCGCGCCTTTGTGGGCAGGGTTTCTCACCGTTTTTGTCATTTTGTTGGGGTCCGACCCATAAAGGTCGGGTTTCCTACTATATGAAGGAGCCTATTGAAAGAGTGATTGGTGGTTATACTGCCAAGTTGCTTCGTAGGTAGGTACTCTTTCTAAAAGTGTAGTCGGTTTGTGTTCGGGTTTTTTTGCTGAACCGACTGGCTGCACTGGGGTTGAAAGCTGGCCTTGGACATCTGCTGCGGCAGTCCTTGGTTGGTCCGGTATGCCACCAAATACATTTCATGACGAGCTTAACTTGGACCGAGTTATTGATATGCCTGCCTGTCAGGACGTACTAGCTTGGGATCGTTGGAGCTGGGCTGTATGAATTGGCTTTTGCCTTTTCTTGTCCACAAAGTCAGATACCTTTCGGTGTTCTGCATTGTTTGAAGGTCGCGGATTACTTGCTGATAGCTAAACCTGTTGCAACTAGTCACTTGGGCATCCGCTCCGACTGTGCTATCGTCTTACTTTGGCCGGTTGTGGGTAGTGCTCTCTAAGGGTCGCCATCTCAGTCTCTCCTTGACTGGGGGAAGCGTTCTCGAAATTTGTGAGATCGGGGGATAAGGTGTTTCGGTTGCTGGTGTTGACTTAGTTAGTAGCTTCGGCAAAAGCTCTTCTTCACTGCGGCCGAATCGATACAACTCTTGTAGTAATGAAACTCCCAGCTCTGAAAGCGGTGGCCGTTCTGGCTTTCTGCAAAGTAAGGCTGCGGCTTGCTTCCGCGTAATTGCTGGGCAGGTCTAAGGAAAGATAGTTACCTGGTTGATCCTGCCAGTAGTCATATGCTTGTCTCAAAGATTAAGCCATGCATGTCTAAGTATAAACAAATTTGTACTGTGAAACTGCGAATGGCTCATTAAATCAGTTATAGTTTATTTGATGGTACATTGCTACATGGATAACTGTGGTAATTCTAGAGCTAATACATGCATCACAAGCCCCGACTTCCGGAAGGGGTGTATTTATTAGATAAAAAACCAACGCGGCTCGCCGCTCCCTTGGTGATTCATAATAACTTCTCGAATCGCATGGCCTTGTGCCGGCGATGCTTCATTCAAATATCTGCCCTATCAACTTTCGATGGTAGGATAGAGGCCTACCATGGTTTCAACGGGTAACGGGGAATAAGGGTTCGATTCCGGAGAGGGAGCCTGAGAAACGGCTACCACATCCAAGGAAGGCAGCAGGCGCGCAAATTACCCAATCCCGACACGGGGAGGTAGTGACAATAAATAACAATATAGGGCTCTTTCGGGTCTTATAATTGGAATGAGTACAATTTAAATCTCTTAACGAGGAACAATTGGAGGGCAAGTCTGGTGCCAGCAGCCGCGGTAATTCCAGCTCCAATAGCGTAATATTAAAGTTGTTGCAGTTAAAAAGCTCGTAGTTGA
Organism: Mycena galericulata; assembly: GCA_029289565.1. Taxonomy (NCBI): domain Eukaryota; kingdom Fungi; phylum Basidiomycota; class Agaricomycetes; order Agaricales; family Mycenaceae; genus Mycena; species Mycena galericulata. The sequence continues at coordinate 24,708 of JARKIA010000663.1, forward strand.
ACTTCAGACCTGGTCGGGTGGTCCGCCTAACGGTGTGTACTGCTTGACTGGGCCTTACCTCTTGGTGAGCCGGCGTGCCCTTTATTGGTGTGCGTCGGGGAACCAGGACTTTTACCTTGAGAAAATTAGAGTGTTCAAAGCAGGCCTATGCCCGAATACATTAGCATGGAATATAGAATAGGACGTGCGGTTCTATTTTGTTGGTTTCTAGAGTCGCCGTAATGATTAATAGGGATAGTTGGGGGGCATTGGTATTGAGTCGCTAGAGGTGAAATTCTTGGATTGACTCAAGACCGACTATTGCGAAAGCATTTGCCAGGATGTTTTCATTAATCAAGAACGAAGGTTAGGGGATCGAAACCGATCAGATACCGTTGTAGTCTTAACAGTAAACTATGCCGACTAGGGATCGGGCAACCTCAATTATGATGTGTTGCTCGGCACCTTTACGAGAAATCAAAGTCTTTGGGTTTCTGGGGGGAGTATGGTCGCAAGGCTGAAACTTAAAGGAATTGACGGAAGGGCACACACAAGGTGTAAACTTTTACTAGTTTTGCCGCAGTAACTCTGCCACCGA
>JARKIA010000664.1:0-25193 GCA_029289565.1 Mycena galericulata
GTTCTTGTACGCGGGTTGACAGTGGCTGAGCAGGACATGTTGTGCCTCGGTAGGTCATCTCTTTTGTGCAAGTCTGACGGGACACTAACTCACCGGTCTTCGGTTAGATCTCAAGATCGACTTCATGCAGTCCATCTCCTCCATTTTCAACTCTCCATTCTGAAGACAATAATACTTCTATGTAACTTAACTTATAGTGCTCTCTACCCCACACCTTTCTCTTTGCCTGCATCATATCTAGGACAACGGGCTGTGCGTAATAATGACTCGGAAAGTCGGACTCGTCCACAACGCAGGTCGATCATGATCGAGGAAACAAGTCAATTATCAGAGTCAGAACGGGCAGGCTCTCACCGTAATTTCCCGCTAATTTTGATCCTGCGAGCCAATGCAACAAGTCCCTAGAACGTTTCTCAACACAAGTCCAGGACATGGCAGACAATGATATCTTCAGCGGGCAGTCGAAGTACATAGTACCTGCTGATCATGACTCATCCCAGAGCTTCGAGCCGATCAAAAACCAAGGTTTACTTCCAAAGTTGCCCCCGGTCTTACCGATACCCCACATGTACCGATGTACTCCAATCGCAACGATCGTTCTTGAGTCAATGCCATATACGCGTGGGCAGCGGGGCCCTTCTCCCTCTAGCGTTCGTGTACCGTGTACTCAATCGCAACGATCGTTCTTGAGTCAATGCATATCGCGTGGGCAGCGGGGCCCTTCTCTCCGTTCTAGGTTTCAGAAACAATAGAACATAGGAATTGGTTCTGATCCGTGCCCTCAACTCTCACAGCTCCGAAGCACGTCGAGGTTAAAGGTAGCTCCAGCATTGTGCTGGCACGATACCAATCCCTCCCTCCATGCCTGTCAACACCGTCGCATACGAGATCCTGCTTGAATTCACGAACGATACGTCCGACAGACTTAGTTTAACTACGCCCTCTGGAGGCAGCGTGTTTGTCGAATCTGGACAGGATGTAGTGCTGGTTGACTTGTCTCTTCTGCAAGACTCGGCAAAGGGATCTGACGATTACCTTTCAATAAAGGTCCTAACAGCAGGCTTGACATATCAGTATGTTTTGAAGCAGGTAACGCAGCCCAGGAAGGCCCAATTATCGTGCGTGTGGCTTTAAACACTTTCCGCCTGCGATAACGTTTTCCATCGGTAAGAGTACGCGCATGGGATGATATCCAATGTCGTGCAACTAGTGTGTTCGCGGGTACTTCAAGTTGCGGGTCAGCATGGCCAGGTTTCCGGGATAACTGTTACGGGACGAAATTGAATTTGCTTCATGATATTGGTAAGTCAATTTTGCCTCTGATGTGACTCTGAATTAATCAAGCACTAGGAAAAAAATCATGTTTTTACGCCCCACGAACCACAAAAATGCAATCAGTCACCAATTTTCATAGCATATTTATAGGGATCGCGCAGCCTGTACTTTAGCAGCATTTCTGAAAAGAATTATTTACAAGTCAACTTGGTGCGATGCCAGAAGTGAAGAATGATAGCAATACGTGAATATGTTCCACACTGCTGTTGGTTTTTGTACATCGCATAACCTGAACACGAATGATGATAGTTGACGCATAGATTCAACTCGAATTACCGTCATTCGGCGAAGCTCCGTCGATTAAGGCCTCCGCCATATTTTAATAAGACGATTTACACCATCTTCAGGCAATCCCACGCGCACCGCAACGGCCAGGTATTATGCTGTTTGCGATATGAAAAAGCAACACCAGACTGGGTCACCCTAATCATTTGTTGACCTACCCGTTACAATTAGCAGACGTGAGTCAGATAGGTAGCAGAAAAGCGCCACGCGAAACGGCTTACGCGTGAGTGGTTTTCCAAGGCACGGTCAACCCAACAGGATAATCGTAGTCTTATTGCTAGATTAGGGTTATTAACAAGCAAACGGATGTGGGGATTTGAGACATACCGAGCAGTTACTCAAACTCTTCAATGATCAACGGCTTGCCAGCATTTTTTGCGGCGGAAACGTGCGAGTCGATCCAAAAGAGTCCCCAGGCTTCGACGGAGAAATTTGATCCAGGAAAGTCCTATGGAATACAACATTACTGACGCCCCATTCTCCCGATGTTACTTACGAGTTGCGGATACCTGCAATGTGTTATCATTTTTGCCAGTATAAGTTACAAGTCCAATAGCCTCACCAGGTCTGAGGGTACATATGCTAGCTTCGATTCAGAAAAAATAAACGCATGATTGGGTGCGTTCACTCACATAGCTACCAAAATCGATATTAGGGAGGGTCAAGTCGTAATCGAAATCCTCTCCGGCTTGTCCGTTGAAGTTGTAGTCTGACGCAAAGGCAGGATTCTTCCAATAGAAGTGGCCCTCCCCTCCAGTTGTAATCATATGATAGGGGTCACTAGTTGGATGATGTGAGCTTTGGGCTGAACGAAGCAGATGGAGAGTTACAGGCTTCGCACAAAGTCGGATTGCTCCTTATACCATTTCCCCAGGGTTCCGGACCCAGGGACACAAGCGGGGCTTGCAGGGAGATCTCCAAGACAACGCGCCTCGTTCTAAGCACATCAATATACTTGAGTGTTGCAGTCGGTCGCCAAAGAAGATGCAAACCATCATCTCCCAGGCAAAAATGACAGAGGAAGTCTTTGTATCTGTCAACTATGGTCTTGACGTAGCGTTCTGGTGAAAACAGTTAGTCTCAAAGAAAAACCTTTGCTTGGGCAAAATGAACTCTACGGTATGATGCTATCATCCTGGGGTCTGTGTAAAAGATGTCATGGGTCGACGCTCCTGGGCTAATATGGTCAATGTAAAGCTCCATTCCCTTGCCGGGTGATCAGCGAGTGAGCCATATCAACAACGACCATCCCTCTCACCCCATAACCGACCCTGATAAATATTCATTGCTGAGTGCGACATGAAATCGGGGTCCGCTTACCAGTTGTTCGTGAATGCCAGGATAACCTTTATGTCATGCTTGGACGCAGCGTTTAAAACGTTGTCGAGACGCTGGAGACCTTGCGTTCCGTCGTTGAGAGACCAGTCACTGTTATTCCAGACCTGAAAAGATGAACAATTTGAACTGCCGCCCAACGAATGGACACAGACCTGATAGTAAGTTAAATTTGACTGCAGGGCCCCCGCCAGCTCCGAAGCATTCTGGAGAATAACCTCAGAAGATAATCACGCCAGTACATGCTCCAACTTGCAATGGCATTGAAACCCCAAGTTCGCAGTACTTTGACCCCTGCGTCTTGCATCTGCTGCATGGTGAATTCCACATCATCCATTGTAGTTAAGAGAGGTAGCCACTTTACAATTCTTAGAAGCCGTAAAAGAATTCGGCTGCGATAGACTCACGTATGAGTTTGCGCCCACAAACGCGAAGGGGGATCCGTCAAGCTCAAATTCAGCACCACGCGTTGTGACAAAGCCCTTTGGAACGGTTATCTTGAGACTCTGCCCGCTTGCTGCTGCGGCGTGGCAAAGAAAGAAACAGATAGCCACAGACACGAAATACATGCACCCCATTGGAAAATAACGGAGGATTCGAATGCTGGCGGCTTTCATTTATACATGGGAAACTTTCGAGAAGTTTTCTCGGGAAAAACGAGAGGTTTTCTCGGAGAATCTCGAGTCTCATTATCGCAGAAGGAGGAAGATGTCAGATGATTGAGAATCGACTTGTATGGCGGGCCGCCCATGCTCAGCAGTTCGTATTTGAGGCGGGAAATCGCCGCCACAGAATATAGGGGAGCCGATAAAGCCAGTCGGGGACGAGTCACGAAGCCGATTTTTTTGCAGCAAGATTTGAGACCAAGAAGGAGGCTTTCCGAAAAAGGCAAGCCGAAACGATCGACGGTCACATGCGCGACACTCTTTTTGCGACGCGGTGGCTGTGCAGCCATCCCGTTATCAATGCCAAAGAGCGCGAAAAAGCGCAAGGACAAGGCAGCCGACTTTTCCAAGGCCAAGCTCAAGCTTGGAAAGGGAAAGCAGCTCGCGAGCAATGCAATAGACACCTCCTTCAAGGCCCGATGTCCGTCCAAGTTCCCTGTCTCGCACCTCAACTGAATCTGTCCTATTCAGCTATTGCCCTCCCTTCCCAAAGTATTACTGTCGACAAGGATGCTGATGCTCCTACCACAAGAAGACGACTCACCTTCGACGATTTAATTACACATCTCAAGCACTATAGTGCTGGAACCCGGAAAGGTGGCGCCTCAAATCATCCCGCCAAAGCCGAGCTAACCGCCCATATTCTAGATGCTATAGCAGGCCTCCGCGAATTACTCGACGCTCACCCAGAGATCCTCAACACATCATTGACGAGCCTCATAAATGCGTCTATCCGAGTCGTAGGAGATGAAGTAATCTTCGTATGTAAACTCGTGGTTCTTGCTCACCCTTTCCAGGATACTTCGGTGCGCAAGGCGCTGTTGGAATTCTTCGTTTGGCTTTTCCCTAGGATTCCGACCGTGCGTATCATACCTTTTTCTGCAAGCGGCAGCTCATGTGTTTCATAGGAGGATCTAGCACCACACGCCACTGTTTTGCTTCTGTTTACCACCTCCGCACAGACGCATATTTTTCCTGAGATTCGAGTCGATGCGATACGCTTCCTAAATCTGTTTCTCGAATATATCCCCGCCCCCACGGTCGCAGGTTGGAATCAGAGCGGCACTGAAAACGGCAGTCGGGTTCTTGAAGGGTATCTTGGTATACTCAGCGCGGGCACCAAATTTGGAGAGACGGATGGTAAGCTCTCCTTACGCATCTCAAGGTCATTATTTAATGTAGCCCAGGTCCCATGAAAGCGACTTCAACAGCCAGTGTAGTGCTGACTCCTGCGGTAAGTTTGTCTTCAAAACACAAACGCTGTTCTCATCATCTCGGTAGTCAAAGCTTGTTGTGCTGCAGTCCTTATCTACCTTTCTCCGCTTCGCCATCTCTCCTTCTCGTGTCTCCCGAGATCGTTTGGAATCCCCGGCGGCGTCACCCATAGACACCTGGTACCTCGCTTCCTGGTTTCAAACCCATGAGGCTTATGGGGTCTTTGACCAGCTTCTTCGTACTCGCCATTCATATTCGGAGAATAGGCATACCCATAGAACTTGGCAAGCTGAGGTTGACCTGGATTCCGATGGCGATTCTCCAAGCTACTATCCGCTTCTAGACTCATTTGGAAGCAATTGGACTCTCGTGCAGCTGTCTGAGATCGTAAATAGTACTAACGATGATGCCGACCATTCTACATTTGTTCAGGTAAAGAGATAGCTGTTTGACCAGCATAAACTGACAGGAGCGTTAGCATCTTGCACGGACGTTACACTCAACACTCGTGTCGACGTTTCTCGACTGCGCTCCGTCTGTATTTTCTCCCAACGGAACTGTAGATGAGACGCAGGCCAAGTCCATTGTTGCTGTCGCCGAAATCACACGACACTTGTACGGGTCAATTCTTCAGTCCGTCTCTGAACAGGTCTGCCTTCCTTCCTCAGACGCGGGTATTGCTCAGTTGCACCTGGAACAGGATTCGGAACGACGTGCTAGGGCCTGTGCAGACCTTAAGTCCATTCTTGGGTACATGACGCCTTATTTTCCATTCAAACTAAGTGGTCCCCGGGAAATAAAAGTATATCGTACCTCACCTCAGCATTGTGTACAGTCCTGATCTCCGTCTTTTCAGGCAGAACAAATATTTCAAGCACTGAACTTGATATTCTGCGAGCTCACTTCCCTGCTCATATTGACCACGGAGACTTCGCCGCCCAGTCGTCGAGGCAAGCGTAAGCGCGTGGTACAAGGTGCCTCGAAGGATAGTTTGCAATTGCAAACACAACGAGTTAGCGAATATGTCGTACAACTCCTGAATGGAGAATCCTTATCGACTTCGCAACTGGCCCGACCCCTGACGCCGTCTGCATATATGGCCCTCCTCCCCACAATCTGGGCGTTAATGAATAATGCTAGTCCACACTCCCACGATGTCTCGAACATAGTCCTACAAGCGACCATAGAACATGGTAGCAGAGTGTCCTCAAAGTCCGCTTTGAAACAGGCCACCATCGAATTCATTGGCCGTGTCATTTTAGTGAGTCAATGTCTTTCAATCTCGCAAAGCCCGACCTAACAAAATTCAGCTTGAGACCGAGCCTCAATTCATTGGTCATCTTGACATTGGCGTTGACATGGCGGCCAAGATTGCTGGATGGTTGAACCATCTTCCCAAATGCCTATGGGAACTGGGCTCCACCAACCCAGCAGCTACCGAGGTCCGTAGGTTCACTAACTGCACGTGAACGAGGGTTTGACAGCTTCATGAAGATAATATTACGGGTCTTGATAATTATCTGCCAACGCCGATCTGGATTGGCAAATCCACAGGTCTGTTTTCTTTGTTCTGCGTGATCCATGCTAATCGTACACAGACTTTAGAATCGCTACGGGCCCAGATAGTTCCTTATTTCAGTATTACTCACCCTCTTCGCGGGCAAATGCCCGGGCCATACTTGAAACTCTCATCTTCGTCCGTTCGGCGCTTGGCCCTTGACTTAGTCGTGCTAATCGGTGGCGACCCTTCTCTATCGTCTGCAGTCGACGCTGCGGTTCTAGGGACACCAGAGCAATCATATTGGGGTAATATATCAATCACAAAATAATTGTCGACGCCTTGCGTTCGGTAGTATATACCTATCAGCTGTAATCGAGTTCTTACTTATGTAATACTTGGTGTGTCCTGAGTATGGCACTCCGTCTGTTGCGGAACTAAAATGTCATTTCGGCCACTGGCTTCGCCGTTGCCCTGGCGGCCGTGTGCGCACACACGGACGAGGAGTTTTGGGCTTGCACTACTTTTCCGAACCGGGAGCAGGCCGAGGGACCGCAACACCTCTGGTGATGGGAAGGACAAGCTGAGACATGTATGGAAGGGATGGCGATGAAAAGGAAGAGGATGTTAAAGAGAGTGGTTTTAAAGAACATTCTTCAGAAAAGTGGGAGGAAATGAACGCCTTACCCCAACCTTACCCCCCGAAAAAAAGGTAATTACATTTAACCAACGGGCCTGGAACGCAACTACGGATGCGTTCCCGGGTGCGCTTTCCCACGCGAAACGATTAGAAATAGATGGACGCACTCAGATATATTCATGAGGTGGCCGCCTTGACGGAGTACATTTTGATTAAACCACTGCTCGCAGTACCCTCCAGACTTTTCCCATACGCATCGATCTGTCCCAACAACAGCATACTTTCCAGTCGACTTGGTTCAGCGGGAATTTTGAATAGTCGAGCCACATCTTCCTCTGGCAGCGGGGCTAAGTCCTGCGCAACACGGGCTAAATTTTCTTCTTTGCGCTTTGCAACGTAATTGTCGGCCCGAGCCCGTTCCCGGGCTATTTGACGGGACAGGTAGGCTAGGTTGCCCTCCTCCGTGCGATAATTATCCACCGCCTCGATGACCTGCTCGAGATTCCTGGTGAGTCCCGTAGTCCCGAGATCGAGAGCGGAGAATGAGGGAGGCAGAATTGAAATAGTTGCTGATTCAGGGGTCGCGTCGGGAAGGAGAGAAGGTGTTAATTTTGTCAGGGATCCTAGGAAAGAGCCTAGCAGCGGGTTAACGCGCACTTGGAGTGGAATCTCTTCAAGAATGGAAGAGAATGTGAGGCGATGGTTGACGAGACTGACTCAGCTGTTAGCAGAGCAGTCCGAGGGGAGAAGGAGGCATACCTTGATGTACTGAAGTTGGACTTTTTATACGCGTCCAAGAATGATGGGGTGAGGCGGAACGCGCGGAAAGATGCGTTTCCACGAGAAGTCAAGGCAAGATCTGGAATTTCGTCAGCAGCGAGTTTGAATCAAGTATCAGAGCGCACGTACCATGGACGATGACAACGCCGCCATGTCTCAGTTTATCTTGATGTATTGCCTGAATCTCAACCAAGTTTTGGTTGAAAAAAGCTCCCAGGCTCGTTGCCTGATAGAAACCAACGACGCTGTCATCCGCCTGAACCTCCCGCAGAGACCTCAGCATTGATGTCTGATAACGTGCTGCACAAATTGTGAGTCTGCATCTTCGAATGAAAACACCAGTTCACGCACCGCTAGATTTAGCAGACTTCTCGTCCTCGTCGCTGACATGGTGTGGTAAAGCGAACGAATTCGAAACCTCCAACGTCCCATCAAGGTCGAGACCGAGTAAAAGACCATGAACAGTAGCCGACGAGGCCTCCCTGGCATGTTTCAGGATCTTAGTTACGACCTGCGAGAGCTGGCGTAAGACCAGTGCGGTAGACACGAATTTGGGTCAAGACTGACGAGACCATCGAGTTGCACCACTTGCAACGGAATTTCGGCCTCGATGTCGATAACCTTGGACATGGAGGCGGGAATAGCTTCATAGGTGGGAGCTACCGGAGTCGGTGCCGCCGTAGGTGCTGGGAGCGAAGCCGCGAGGGCTGCCGCCATCGACGTTGCGGCCATGATTTTTTGGAGAGGAAGCTGTTGCCAAACTCGCGTACATACACTGAATTTGGCGCCTCGACTTGGCGAGAATAATATTAAGACTGCTACACATAAAGTGCTAAAATCTACACAAACATAGATCCAGATTCCCAAGTAGTGGTAAAGAAAAAGTCAGGAAACCGCCATGAATGACCCGACATTTGCTTGGAGGCCCAAGCTTTCATGAAGGGTGATACCATTACTCAAGTCAGCGCGGAAAATATCGTAATCCATGGGCCGAGGGAAGTTGAGTTCGACCGCTTCCAGCGCTGGGGGCTCTCCACATCGTTTCAACATCAGATCATTCAACATTTTGGCGTAGCGGAAAGCGAGAGGGATGCGTTGGCCAATTCTCGCGATGGCGCTCCTGTTCCACATATTGAAGTTGTTCTTCGAGATATAGCATCGATCAGACTCACTCTAAGAATTCCACCTCTGCCCGCAGAGTGGAGATTTGGTTGGTTGTATTTGCGTCCATTGCAGCTTGCAAAAATCGCACAAGCACTCGACCGGCTGTGAACCAACAGTACTGGAGACCATCAGAAATCTTTCAGCGCCGGCCCAATACTACCTACAGAGCATAGGGGATCGAGAAGGGTGATATCGAAGGTCGTGTTACAGACTTCGTATGCCAGATCCAGCACGGAGCGAGAGGCGTTAAGGATTTTGAGAGCAGATATGCAACCTGATCGCCGAATGTTGGCATGCGGATCGTGCAGCAGGATAGTGGCGCTGCAGACCTCCCTCAGTAAAGATAACTTGGAAAAATTCATAGAGAGTTACACATTAGCCATCAAACAGGCTGCATAACTGTGAGGAAAACGATTAACCATGAAGATGGCGATGATACGCAAATGAGAGGTTACAGGTGTTGGTCTACCACGTTAGCCAAGACAGGATTTCGCAGATGACTCGGGAAGGACGAGCGAAATGATATAGTGATGGTATCCAGCTCTATGAATGCGGGAGATCCTCTGTGCTAGATCTAATTGTGGAGCATTCAGTCAAAGGGGAGCACTCGCCTTGGGTCAACGCTATCTTGTTCGCTGTGGGGCGACATGACCGAAGCATCTCCGAAGAAGTGTCTTGCTCGAAACCGTGAGTTGAAGGTCTTGACTTGAGCTGAAATGATGTCGTGAGCAGAAGAGGGAAAATGGACCAATATTGCTTGCATGTCATCATCGCCGCCTTGACATATAACACAAAGGAATCCGTCTGCTTGTCGGGATGCGTAAGAAGTAGATCTCGGGTATGAGCCCACTGCCTCTCAGGGGGAGTGACCAGTACGCCTTGCTCGAATTGGTCGCCGCGGACGGGGAGAAGTTGTGACACATCTTGATCGTCCAGACACATCGACCACCCGTTGCTGGCCCCGTGCATCCGTTCCGTGCAGTATGCCAACCAGAAAACGTTTCTCCTAGTCTCGTCCTCGACGACCTACATCGACTGTTAGTTCTGGCTGGGTGGAAAAAGGGGATGTCAACATGCAGTATGCGCAGGCTGTATAATCGAAGCAGGGCGGACAGAGTGGGTGATTGAGTGAACTTGTGGGTTCTTTAGCTGCGGGGTCAAAATAAAATTCTAAATTTACTTACAAGGGGGGCATACGTTCATGCCGAGAGGGACAGCTATTCTCAAGCAGTGGGAAGAGCTGGCAAAAACCTGGACAGTGAACAGAGGATACGTCGGCTGATATCATTATCAAGCCTTTATTTAATCTTACTTCGAGCCACCTGTTAAGACCCATAAATACCGGGCAAACCTCGGAGAGAAGAGGCACTCACTTGGAATGAGACCAGTAAAACCATGTAAGAATAGTACGAGCTGGAAAAGGGTCAAACCAAGCAGATTTCAGTTTCAGAATCACTTGCCTTGAAGAGTCTCGAATAGGCGATTGCCCATAGATTCGTAATAATCAGCAGTGTCGCGAGCATATTTAGCCTGCTGCTCAGCGAACGAATCCTGCCTTTTTTGGGTTGCACGCACACGAGCGCCTGAAGGCGGTCGTCGACAAAAATTCTCGAGAAGATAGAGAGAGCACGGACTAAATATCTCATCTGGATCGACTTCTGCGTAATCCGGAAGAGGTGGAGAGCTGACCGCCGCTGTGTAGAGCGAACCGAGAGCACAAATGGCGTGTAGGATGGGAGTGGCGGGAAACTTTGGATGGCTGGGGGCAAGGGAGAGAGAGGCCATAAAGCTCGGGTAGTGCAGGATACGATTGGCATGCGGGTGGAAGACAAAGAACACTTCGATGAGGTGTCGCAGTATGTCCGCATTGGGTAGCCCGGGCGGGTAGTTGGGCCACATTACTTCGAGGCCGTTAGCAGAGCGCGGGGAGCTTCCGGGCGTAGAGATGATGACAGCCGGAGAAATAAAATCATCCAGCAGGGGAGGCGACTGTGAGAGTGCACTAGCCATTATGTCCATGTCGCTGCTGCCGAGGAATGAAGCAGACGATTGATCAATGAGAGACGGAGATGAACTCGACGAGTGCATATTTTGCTCTTGGAGTTGTGCTTCCAGTTCCTCTGCGCAGATCAAATAAATTCCTTGATCAAAGAAAAGGCAGGATTAGGGCGCGCACGGATCCGACTCTCTAGTTTTTCATAACGTGTTTTCGACACATCGGTATCAACCGGAATTTCAACTACTACGATGAGGGTTAGAGCCTGCTGATCATCATATATATTTGGTCGTACTGTCGTCGAAGGTGCAATCCGGCGCCTCAGGCAATTGTGATTGTGTTCCAGGCTGCGCGTGAGCTACTGCATGTGCATGGGATCGAATGCAGGTCGAGCATGCGGGCCGTTTCGCATCACTGTATCCCGAGGTAAGCTCTACGCATTTTTTCAATCAGGACAAGCCCACCATTTCTGCGAAAGTAGAGTCAGTTTAACTTCAAAATGGATCGTGGCACTCTCACCAGTTTCCTGCGGCGACACTTTGGGCAAGATATGAGAACTAGGATGTACAGAGGAAGGACATGCGTACTTGATGACATGCCTAGATAAGATAGTATCTCGATAAGGGGCTGCTACTCGTCGAAGATTGGGAACAGACACACTTGATTCCGTTTCAAAGGATGGGGGCCATCTGGGCGGCCAGCATGCGACGAAGTTGAGGGGGCCTTGGGCATTGGATGAGAGAACGTCCGAGTCGATCGCCGCTGCTCTCCGAGGCTCTAGTCACATTCATTACAAAGTCGATCACCGGCTGTAGTCCAGTAACCGGTTATGTGGCTGTCCAGCTATTTATTTATTCCTCAGCTCTCTGTTTCTTCAAGATACAGAGAAGCATAGCGATAGCATTGAAGTAATAAAGATAATGTAGTAATGACCGTCCATCCATCCATCCACGCCCACCACGGCACCCGCCGCGAATAAAGGTCCCAGAAATATATGAATTCATCATGGACTGAACTTGCCTGTCGTCTCGAACGAGTTGACAATGTCTGCTACGGAGGCCGTCGATTCAGCGGCCGCGGCCCACGTCTGGTTGAATATCGAGTCGGTAAAGGACGAGTCGTGCACCACGAGTGACGAGTTGGAGAACTGCGTCCACAGAACGCTGCCCGCCGCAGGTATCGCCCATTTGCGGAAAACGTCACCGACGCCAACGTTGCCAAACACGAGCGTCCCAGCCGAGTCCGCAAATCCAGAAGCTGCAAACTGGAGGTCGGTGTTGGAGAGTGTGCCGAAGACGGCGACCTCCAAAGCTGGTATGGTCGTAGTAAATAACACGGAGGAAGAAGTCGGCGGGACGGTCGAATTAGACAGAACAAAGTCGACGACCGCACTGGCTGCAAGCACTGGCATGCCGCTGAGCCATCGCAGAATAACATGATTGAAGTGGTCGAGAGTGCCGTATGTGTTGGGATCCAGCGAGACACCTGAACTCGAGATGTTGGGCGTGCCAGGAAAAGCACTCAGCACCTCTCCGCTGTAGATAACGGCACGGGGTCCAACATCACTATGCAATGCGACGACCTGCCGCGCCACATCCGTCCTCGAATCCGCGAATGGAAGCCGCAGCCTCAGAACGTTTAAAACGCCATACACCGGTCGGGTAGGGAAACAAGCCGATTCGAATGCAGTCGGAACTGCTGTTAGCTCGGGAAGACCGAATACGGCTTCCAGCGCGTTGATTTGCTGTAATTGTGAAGCCGACAGGCCAGGATAACAGCCAATCGGTATGGGGAACGTCGTGGAAGTCGTCATTAGTGATCTCACAGAGCCAGTCTCAACATCAAAGGGTATCAGAATGGGGGCACCTGGAATCTACATCAGCAGGGCAGCAAGGAAGGAATGGTACAATACACACTGCGCAGAGAAGCGAGAAAGATAGGAAGCTTGTCTGGTGTCCGTTGGAGATTGGTGACCCAAAAAGCCTTCAACTGGCCCAGATATTGTGTAGATGCCGCTGAAAAAAATGGTGAGACTCTCAGTTTCAACGGTCGCGGTTCAAACATACCAGCAGCAAAACTATACATCCGGTCCAGAGGCGCCGTGCTCGCGACCTCTGCAGCCTGCGCCGACGTGGGTGCCCCGTCGATAGCAAAGGAGGTGGAGGGAACAGTTATGCTCTGGGCCGCAAAGTCGAATTGGTAGCCAAACGAGACGGTGGAAAACAGCGAGGCGTTGGTGACGTTAACGGGGCCGTCAACCGTGAGCGTTGTCCATGGCGCGTTGACGACGAAATTTTGCAAGCCACTATTGTTCAATGACTGCATGTCCCAGAGCAGGGCCGACTGAGCCCATTCCGTCCGATTCGGAAAATTCGCGAGGGCAACGGACGCGCCGACGTCCACCAGAGTCGCCTGGGCCGCGCAGTTCTTGGCAGTTATGGTGCCCTGAACCATCCAAATCCACAAGTAAACCTCGTTGGCGGAAAATTTGGTGCCGAACAAGCGGTTCATAGTAGGAACGAGGGTAACTGTTCAATTCTATCAAAAAAAACGTAAGCAGAAAAGGAGGTCTGGATCGTACCCAAGTTCTGCGCCAGACCGTCACATCGAACGGCGACAGGTGACGTGCAAACACATGTAGCATCCAAATTACAGGCCGCGCCCACCAGATTTCCGCTACACGCTGTCCCGCTCCGTTTCGTACTTCGATTGTGCAGTGTAACACCTATCGCCGCGCCCACGGCACCTAACGCCACGAGAAGAAATACGCCCATGATGATCCATATCCGGCGTTGCTTTAGCCGCGCATTGGTAACGTTGTTGGCCTTGATCTGCGGGCTGGATGGGCCAAACGTCCACTCCGGCTGATGATGCAAGTTCCGCGGCGGAGGCTGCAACATACTGTGCTCGTCATCAAACGCGGATACAATCCCCGGTGTTTTGGAGTTATAACTGTGGTGCGGATTCTGGCCACTGTCCAGAGCCGTCCGGAGCGCGTCTGATCGAAGGAGCAGCTGGGAGAGGGGCGTCGCCTCCTCCTTCTGCTTGAACTCTGCCTCCTGCGAGATGGGAATGTGAGCAATTTTAGGCACCGGCGGCAGCGGTTTTTTTCCTCCATGCGAGCATCCTTCTTAGAGACCGACTTGAAACGGACATAAACGACGGAACACGGCTCTTGTTGGAGTGCATGGAGTCGCGAACCTCCGGGGAGGCCTGGGGAAGGAACCGCCGTTGTGTTCCAGCGGTCGACGGGAGGGCGGGGCTAAATGGGAGGGAGGCATGCGGAGTGTATTCAAGGTCTATCTCGTCCTTTCCGTAAGACGGAGCATCTGACACGACCTTGACGTTTCGCAGCGTCGCGGAAGCGACGCCGACGACGGGGTTCCCTCGTAAGTGACGGGAGATGCTGGCTGTTCGTACCATTGGATCTGAAGTGGAATATAGCGTGTCATCGTCGTCAGAAACTGGTGCCGCTTCGGGAATGGGTTGAAAGGATGTCGGAGGGGGACGTGCGCCTTGAGGTCGCTGGGAAGGTGGGACCCGTATGGCCATGGGCGACCGAACCGGTGGGTAAGTCATCTCCGAGAAGTCACTCCCGACGGACGTCCTTTGGCTGCGCACGGCGGCTGAAGAGTCGGGATTTTCTCGTAGGAGGGTGGTAATGAACGATGTGGAAAGGAGTGAATGCTCGGTGGCGTCGACATCGATTGAGCTTGCGCCTTCATGCCAATCATATGGAGAGATATTCCGCAGAGAGTCCTCTCTATGAGGATCACTTCCGGTCAAGGAGGAGGGAGAAAGTGGTGGTCGACGAGGGACCAACGGGGAGACGGAAGGGAATGCGCCCGATACCGGGGAGGCGGGAACGGAGGAGGGGGGCGCGGGGAATCTTCCACGGGCATGAGAACTATGGGAAGTGAATGAGAATAAAAGCTACCTATGAGAAAAGCCAGAAAAGCTCATGGCCGAAATCCCAAGACTGAGACCCGAGGCATTTGTATCCAAAGACGCTCGCCGGTTTGGGGGACCCGACATGACTTCAGCAGGGTGGCATAGTTTGCCTGAAAGAGTGGAAGCAGACCGCGAGAGAGGAACACTGGCAGATGATCAGTTCGCTGATGTCCTTGCATTGACAGCTCCATGGCTAGGGCCGAGACCAGTTTATAGGAGCAGGAGCAGGAGCAGGAGCAGGAGAATACTAGAGCCGAACGGACAGAGAAATATATACTCTCGAGGAGAACGAGGTCGAAGAGCATAATTGGTCGTAATCATTTAAAACACAAGAACATAAAAAAATCGGCGTATATTTGGTATTAGGCCTCCTGCGGTCCCTAACCGTAATCCGTCACCGGCCATCCTCCCTTGTCTACGCAACAATGCACTTGCTGCCCTTACTCTGCTTGCTGGTGCGCTGGGGCGGGTTTACTGCACGGACGATCAGCATCAACCGCCGATCCACATGAAACATCTACTCACAAACTGCCCGGATCGCCTCATCGAACACAGTCTGTCCAGCCAGTGAGTAATGAATAGTGCGCAGTGGGAGGAGATGCCTACCTTCAGCCCCTTCTGTGTCAGCGCTGAACACTCCAAATATTTAACAGCCCCGATGTCTTTGGACATCTGAACACCCTGCGAATACTGAATGGGGGCCATGCGCCTAGCGACTGGATTCAACATCCACAGCATCCATTCGCCTTGGCAGGGGGGTGCTCACCGGTCCCGCAGCTTCTCAATGGTGGCCTGGTCTTCACGTAAATCAAGCTTTGTGCCGACCAGCACAACGGACGTCGATGGCGCATGATGCGAAATCTCGGGATACCACTACCACGCCGTCAGATCGAGCATGTACCCGTGGATGGCAGACGTACTTTAGTCCTGACGTTCTCGTAACTTGGCGGGCTGACCAGCGAGAAACAAATCAAGAAGACGTCCGTCTGGGGGTAAGACAATGGGCGGAGTCGGTCGTAGTCCTCCTGCCCCGCAGTATCCCACAATCCGAGAGAGATTGTCTTTCCGTCGACCATGACATTTGCGGAATAGTTGTCGAACACTGGGAGGACGAGTCGGTGTACAGCCTTGGCACGGAAACGAGGGGTGCGCACCAGTAGGAATATATTCACCCTACCGCTGAAAATGAGCGGGTTAATCGGTGGCGACAGAAAAGAGCGCACCGGGAAAGCGTTGGTTGTGTACGAGATGAGGAGACACGTCTAGGGAGAGGGTGATTAGACCGCAAGATGCAGATAGCAGGCGCCCCACTGACCTTGCCGACGGCACCATCGCCCACGACAACACCTGGGAAACTGATGAGTGGGACAGGCGGGATAAAAAGTCAGGTTAAAGACATTTAATGGCCTGCATACTGCTGAGGGACTCGAATTGGACTCGACTCGGACTATGAGGTGCGTTCCAAGAGGGAAATGATGGCGGAGTCACCCGGTTGCTCTGTCACTTGGGATGATCAGATACACTATCTCAGCATGAAGAGAATAGGTGACAAGGGATCGCGTTACAAAACTATCCTACACATCGCAAACGTAACTAAATACGAGAGAAGACAAGCAAAAAAAAAACATAGACAGTGAGCGCATAGATAGCAAAGCGAGAGCTAGCTCTCTTCCCCCACGCGGCGCTTCTTCAGCGGAGGGTCCTCCTGGCTGCACGCCAGCGACCCCAGCACCTTCGCGTCTTCTTCGTCGTACAGATGCATCAGTTCATCAAGTTCAACTGGCTCGACGGGTGTACAGCTGTCGGGCAGAACAAACGGCTCCAGCAAACCTATGCCCAAACCAATACCAGTCGTGGCTCGGACGACGGGACCTTCACCTTCCGGGCTGGACGACGGGGGGCTCCCGCCTTCGTCATCGCCCCAGATGGTTGCCACAAAAGGGTTCCGATCACTGGCCAGCAAACTGATGTTCCAGTCCTCAGATACATCTGACGACGCCCTCGTATGGCGTCGCGCAGCAGACGGGGGCGTGCTGGCGAGCGGCTCTGTGCCGCTCCGTCCCACCGAGAACAGCCGCGGGAATTTGGCCAGGCTCTCGGGCGTCTCGAAACCGAGACTTGATGTACAGGGGCTGGACAGTGGGGTCGTATGAGCGCGCACGCGACCCTTTGAATGGATAGGGGAGTCTTTAATAGGGCTTTCACCCCCAAGCATCGTCAAGGAGAGTTCTCGTGATCGATGCAACGGGTGGCTCGGGCTTGGAAAGCGCCAGGGCTGGTCTGAGGGGAGGCGGGGAGGGGAATGACGAAATGACGGGGTAAGAAGAGGGTCGTAAGGCGAGGCGGGAGGAAGCACACGACCAGGAATAGGGCTGGCAGGGGGTCGGACGAAAATTTCGAGTTGTGGTGCAAATTCGCCTTGCGGGATACGTGGGGCTCCTGGGGCGTTGGTACTATCATCAAGATTAACGATGGTATCATGGCTCCCTTCCTTCTTGGTGCTTTTGCCCGCCCTCTTGTTTTCCTCTGCAAGTGACATGGTGAGGGAGATGGAAAAGAAGCGTGAAATGTGAGACATACTGTTACTGATACTGTTAGAGTTACGGCCACGAGGGCGTTCCGTATCATTGCGGCGGTTAGACATTGCTATCTTGTGCTTCTCGAAGACATGGCGGCGCCACATGCTCTTCGCGTTCACGCCCGCGTACGTCCTACGGCAAAACGTGCACCTGAGTCTGGGCTGTTCGCCTTCGGGCCAACCCTCGGGGCCCTTCTCTTTGAGGTCTCTTTTCCTAGCGGGACACCAGCCGCGTGGAGGCTCGAGGTCGGTAGGATAAGGTATCGCGTCGGGGTTTTTGGACTTTTCATGGATGTAATCGTCTGGGTCGAGGAACCAGTTGGGGTTCTCGGCGAGGGCGGTATAACTAATGCCTTCGGGATAGTCGGGGAAGGCAGGGAAAGGAACGCGAAGAAAAACGGTATCGGGGTCGGTGGGGAGTGGGTCCATATTGAGAGTGGAGAGCGCGTGTGAGACGACGGGTCGGACTGGGACGCGTTCTTGGTGGGGCTCTTTGTGAGGTGGCACGGAGTGGTGAGGTGTGTATGGGCGTGGCTTGAATGAATCCTCTGCGGGAACGAAAAAATTGAGATCTGGCGCCGAGATGAGGCGTCGCTTGAGGGGGCGAGAAGGAGAGAGAATGGATGTGGATGTGGACGCGGAGAAGGATGCAGATGCCGCGAGCGGGGGTCGCGCGTCGGCCATGAGCGAGATAAGGATAGCTGTGTTTCTTGGCGGGGCAATATGAGCAGGAGAGGCCATTTACGCGGTGTGTACTTACAGTGGGAAGGAAGCGAAAGAAAGCCGTTTATTTGTTTGGCATCACCCTCACCGTGACGCGAAAGGCCACGTGACCGACGCGTCAAGCAATATACACGTGAGAATCAGTAGAATAGGTCTCCACGAATACATGGTGGTACTAAAGTGCCATGGAAATATATCTTAAGAAAGTTCAGCTGTGAAGAAACTGGACAATTGAGTTGCTCACCCCGCAATCATCAAGAGTCCGCCCATCGGCGTCACTGGTCCCAGGAATTTAAACCGATCCCTATTCAGCACCAGGGCAAAGATGCTCCCGGAGAATAGCAAGGTACCTCCAGCAATAGCCGGCCCGGCGAAGCGGTGGACGGAGAAACGGGGGTGAAGGGATAGGAGAAGGAGGGCAAGGCCGTTGAATACCTGATGGCGGTTGGTTCCCACAGAATAGTTATATGACAAAACACACCGTATAGTGGGAGGCGGTCTGGAACGAGGCAATGCTATCGGGGGATATCCCTCTCGCCTTGAGTCCGTGGGCTTGGGTAAATTGAAGCCTGGAGTGCAGCAACGGAAATGCAGGTGTATTTACCTCCGAATGCACCAGCCATAATTCCAACTGCTGCATAACAGCTTCCAGCTCTCCAAAGAAGACTAGGGCTGGGTGCGGCCATCGTATTTTGGCTCTGGCGTTACTCGGGAGGACTAGGTTGCTTTGGGTTTGGTTGAAGTTCAAGTAATGCGGGGAGGGATATTTGGCTACGAGCCCATCAACAAACTCTGATCGATCAATCATTCGGCAATAACTTTTTTGAGCAGACCAAGCTAGCCATGGGTAAGGCCCAGAAAAAGACGGGCAAGGGTCGTCTCGACAAGTACTACAAACTTGCAAAGTGACCTCTCTTTCCCGTCCCTTTCCACCTCGTTCTGACTCTGTTGCAGGGAGCAGGGCTACCGAGCTCGTTCTGCATTCAAACTTATCCAGTTGAACAAGAAGTATGCATTCCTCGAGACCGCACGATGCTGTATCGACCTGTGTGCTGCCCCTGGTGGTTGGCTTCAAGTAGCCAGCAAATACATGCCCCAGAACAGCGTCATTGTCGGCAAGTTTGCCATATATATTCGCTCACTGCGCTTGCTCACGAGTTTGTGGCCAGGTGTCGATCTCGTGCCCATCAAGCCCATTCCCCGAGTCGTCACATTCGCGTCCGATATCACCACCACACAGTGCCGGAATCTCATCCGCAACGAGCTGAAGGACTGGCGCGCGGACGTCGTTCTGCACGACGGTGCCCCCAATGTCGGTACCGCCTGGATCCAGGACGCGTACAGCCAGTCAGAACTCGTACTCATGAGTTTAAAACTGGCCGTCGATTTTCTGGTCAAAGGCGGAACCTTTGTGACCAAGGTTTTCCGGAGTGCGGACTACAACAATCTTATTTGGGTGTTCAACCAGCTGTTTAGTAAAGTCGAGGCCACCAAGCCCCCTTCCTCGAGGTATTTTATCCCTCTTCTTCGTACACCCGTTATTTACTTCAAAATTCCAGAAATGTCTCCGCCGAAATTTTCGTCGTATGCCGCGACTTCCTCGCGCCGAAGCACATCGACCCGAAATTCCTCGACCCCAAGCATGTCTTCAAGGACCTCGCAGCTAACACCGCGTCAGGGACAGACAAGGGATCCTCGGCCCATAACATCCAAGCGAATGTCTTCCAGCCCGAGAAGAAGCGGCGTAAACGTGACGGCTACGACGATGGCGACTACACCCTTTTCAAGGCGGTCCCCGTCGGCGAGTTCGTCAGGAGCCCCGACCCCATCTCGGTTCTCGGAACCGTCAACAAAATGACGTTCATCACCGAGGAGGAGAAGGAGTACGTGCATTTCTGCCCAGTTCCATTTGCACCGAAGTTCACATTCCACAGGTGGTATGCGCTCGATATAACCACCGGTGATATCAAAGCCAACTGCGATGATCTCAAGGTATTGGGCAAGGGTGACTTCAAAACCCTGCTCAAGTGGCGGATTGCTCTTCGGGAGGAGGTGTGTTGAATGTCGCTGTCTCCCTAGCCTTTTCTAACTATGTATAAAAAGCTGGGCCTCGACAATAACACCAAAGACACCGAGGATGTGACAGAGACGGTTGAGATCGTTGAGGAGGTAGACGAGGATCAACAGATCCAGGAAGAGGTGCGCATCTATCCCAAATCAATCGGTCTTTATTGACAATGTTATATACAGCTCGAACGGCTGAACGCCGAGGCGGCAGCGCGGACGAAGCGCGAACGGCGGCGGGCCAACGAGGTCAAGACGCGCACCATCCAACGCATGCAGCTACAGATGACCGCGCCGCTAGACATCGGTCTCGAGCAGCACGACGCGTCTCTCGGCGGGCAGGATGACTTTTTCGACTTGGGCGGTGCAGAGAAGGGGTTGCGGAAGCGCGGAGGTATTTCGTCGCTTGCCGACGACGAGGGCGACTCAGACGAGGAGGAAGGGGATGATGTCGGTGATGACGACGCGTCCGTCCTCGACTCTGATGAAGAGCGGCAACGGAAGGTGGACGGGCTCGAGGCGGAGATGGACGGCCTGTACGATGCATATCGCGACCGGATGCGGGAGCGGGACGCCAAGTACAAAGTGAAGGAGTCCAGGCAGAAGAACGCGGAGCGCGAAGACTGGCAGGGTATTAAAGAGCCGATTGACGTCGACTCTGACAGCGAGGAGGAAGAGGGCGGGTGGGACAAGATGGAGGTTGCGAAGCAGCGGGCTGGGGATACGGACGGCAGCGACAGCGATAGTGACGACGACGAGGAGGAGACACTGGCGACACGAAAGCGGCCCCGTACCGACCCTGGACCGACCAAACCATCTAAGCGCGCAAAACTGGTCACCGATCTCAAGGCGCCCAAGTCGCAGGCAATATCCAGTCAAGCGGCCAAGGTGTGGTTCAGCCAGGACGTCTTTGCGGACATGGGCGAAACTCTGGATGTTGGGGACGACGACTCTGACGCGGAAATGTCGGTCGACGACGACAACGACGGTAACTCAGAGGGAGAGTGGGAGGACACTGTGGGGCTCATTCTCTGACCCTCTATTATTGGTTAATCTGACCGGCTCTGATAGCCCGAGGACCCAGACGATGACGATTTTGAAATCGTCAAAGCAGCCGAAGACGATGTCGATATGTGGGATGTTGATAACGAAAACGAGGATCATGTCAAGCAAGAGAAAATCAGAAGTGAGTTTATGACCTCTCTAGCCGTGGTCTGACTGGCGTCCTAATGGGAACTATCCCCCAGAACATGGCCTGACTACAGCCGAGGCTGTCACACTGGCGCAACAGTTGGTCAACCGACAGACGACCAAGACGCAGCTGATCAATGACGGCTTCAATCGGTATTCACTGAATTCGAAGGAGGGACTACCGGATTGGTTCCTGGACGAGGAGGCCAAATTTTACAAGCCCAATCTGCCGATAACAAAAGAGGCTGTTGCCGCGTTGCGCGCCAAGCAGCGCGCCCTGGATGCCCGGCCAATCAAGAAGGTAGCGGAAGCCAAGGCCCGCAAGAAGTTCAAGGCCGCCCAGCGGCTTGACAAGGCTATGAAGAAGGCGGAAGGTGTCAACGCCACCTCGGACATGTCTGAGCGGGAAAAGGCCCAGCAGATCGAGAAAGTAATGCGGAAGGGCCTGTCCTCGGGGCAGAAGGCCAAGAAGGAGATCAAGGTAGTCGTCGCGAAAGGAGCACATAAAGGTCTGAAAGGTCGGCCCAAAGGTGTCAAGGGCAGGTATACGATGGTGGATTCCAGGATGAAAAAAGAGGTACGCTCTAAATGTTTCCCAATTCGACCTCTTTCTTATTCCCTGTGGCAGGTCCGGGCTAAAAAGAGGGTAGAAAAGGCGAATAAAAAGCGGAAGCGGTCCTAACATCTCCCACACCATCCGTTACTTTTCCGATTATCTGCATTGAAAGTATGCTAATGTAAGGAATCAAAATGCTTTCGAGCAGGCTTCGGAGTTAAAGGTGCAATAGTAGACATCGTGTCGCAATGGTGCATGAAAGACTTCCAGCCATCTTCCGATATTGGATCTTTGCATATCACCTTCAAGCCTCTATTCAAAAGCTGAACCACGGACAAGTTCTGAGTACGTACCTGACATGACGCCGACTTCTGATCACCCTCTAAATCGAGTGCGCTCTCAGTTATGACTTGCACAGACGACGAATCCCCTTCTTCGGCCTGTTCTACATTCTGCCGCACAGTCGAGCTAGAATGCAGAACATAAGAGATGCCTTCGTGTTCCACAATTAGCGGAGTTTCAGGCTGCAACGCGTTCCGGTCTTGGTACGATAAACTATCGTAGCTTTAGAAACGTTAAAACAGGATTGGGAACACGCACAAGGCCCAGAGATTTGAGATATACTCGTCGAGTATTGAAGGCCGTTCGTCGACAGGAAGTGAGATGGAATCAGATACTGAAAACCGAATATCCGTAGGCCTGGTTGCAGATTAGATACTCGGATGGCAAGGTAGAATAATCACTCGCCGATCGGGCATCATTATGTCTAGCTCTGTGTCCTGTCCCACAAAACACGTCGCGTGGAAGGCCGCTTCTGGTCTTTCATTTGATGGCTCGGCGACCTTGATTGCGCGTGCAAGCTCGAGCTCCACTTTGATAAATTTTTGACCGCCATTCGCATCACCCTCTGTATTTACGGCGTGGTAAATCAATCTATGTAGCATCCGATGTCGAGCAGGTTCTGAATTGAGGACAGCCACAGGTAAACTGTAAAACTTGTCAGTGTATTATCGATGGACCGAATCAGACACTCACGATGGAATAAAGACGGTCGGTTCTGAGCGCTCTTGCATCCAGTTCAAAATATGCGGAAGTTTCCAGTCGCCTTGTAATGGTGGAGTGAGGCTGATTTGCTCGCTAGGCGGCGAGGTCAGAAGAACGTGGCCTAGTCTAATAAACCTGTCAGCAGGCGTGTGGCTCACAGAAAGCATATTTACGATGCCACGACAATCCTAGATGTAGAAGGGGGAGATTCGGAGAACCCAGCCAAAAGTAGGCTCCGCAGATCAACATCGTCTCTGCCAGGTGTTCAGGGAAACATCACTGGGAGGTTGATAGACATACTGGTGTAGTGTTACCGTGCGCCCTCTGCCCATCAAAAGACCACCAGTCTTTTTCAAGTTCTCTGAGGCGCCTGTGCTGAGCCACTCCTCGACTCGCCTCAGCCTAAAAACGCCACTTGCATTCACTGTCCAAGGTAGAGCGCGAGGGGAGAGAAATGGATATAAAGAATACGCATGAGGGTAAGTGGTCGAAGTAGGGACAGGGAAAGAACTGGGGACTGAAGGAGGAAGATGGAAAAACAACCGCGGTTGCTTTGCGCCATTCCCCTTCGACAAAGTCAGTATAGAGTTACAGTGGTGAAATTCAGATACCTGCCTCACATACAGCCCGGGCCGCTAGTCGTTTCGCAACGAGAGCTGATCTCGGATTGTCCCTGTTGAAGGTCACACGGATCTTCCAAGATGTTAGGCCCGAAGATGGCGGGGGAACGATAATACCTGTCTTGGACCAAAATTCTCAGTAAGGGCGCCAGAAAGTCGGGATACACGCTGTAAGAGTTCGGTCCTGATTGGTTTATCAATGGGCAACTCGAAAACATCTTCAGAGATCGCCTGCTTCGAAATTAGCCAAGATTTATCGTCAACTGTACCAACAAACTTCTTTCAGATCGACAATGTGTTGGCTGAATTTTTTCAATGATCCCACCATCCCTTCAACTCGCAACGATAGAGGATTTGCCAGGTATGTCATGCGAATATGGTACTTGGTTGCCAAGGCACGAGAATCCTCGCCATCTAGAAGATTGGTTAGCACGACATACAGGTTAGACTGAGTCTGTACCTTTTCCAAGGATTATAAATGCCTGGGATGGGTAAGAGGAAATGCTAGAAACGAAAAGTTGAATACTGTGGATGTGGTTCAAAACATAAAGACCCACTCTCGACGTCTATTTCGCTCTCTCGCTCTCGCTCCCGTATAGCAGACAACGAGGGCCAATTCCATTGATCCTCCATAATTACAACCGCGCATTCGTCCTTCGTTTTTTTTAGCGGCACAATTTCATATAATTCAAAATTTGCGCAGTTGCTTCAGGTTAAAGACTTGTGAGCTTGTCCCGGAGCTCATTGTACTGCGCTTCATATGTAGGAGTTCCTGGCCGAGCGTGTGACGGGGGCTGGCAGCGCTCAATGTCAGCAAGGACCAATTGGCCATTGGTCTCGGAAATTTGTTCCAGATGTTCCTGTACACTTGTCCACTCTAGGATGTTGGGCGGAGGTGGAGGCTTGGGCTCGACCTCGACCTCGACCTTCGGTTTCTTCGCCCGGCTTGTGCGTTTTTTGATTTTAACATCTTCAAAGGACTCCGGTTCTGCAGCGACTGTTTTCTGGGATAGTGCAACCGCAGCTGAGGCGTAAAATCGCGGGAAGGAGCGCAGGGGAAGGCGTTTGAGACAGTGGCTAAGAGACACTGACATTTATTTTGTTTGGTTCAGCCAGGCTTGCCAAATTAATCCGCAAAAAAGTGTCTCAAATGGCTACCACAGACGATATTGATTACTCGGACATCGAGGCAAAGTGCGTTGACTCTCCGACGTTAACAGGGAAATCTACAACTATGCTGCAGATACCAGGTCCAATATGACGACGGTTTCGACAACATGCTCGTTGTTGATGGCGTCCCCGTCATCGACAAGTCCAAACTCGAGAAACTACTTGCCAGAATTTGCAAAGAGTTTTCAAGGAAGGGCGTTTCAATCAAGCCTGATGATATCTTCATGCCATGGAACGACTCTACTGGCAAAAGCCAAGGGTATTGTCTTTGCCTACCTGATGTCCTGGCGTCTAAATTTTGTCTAGGTTCATCTTTGTTGAATTAAAAAATGCAGACGACGCCAACCTGGCCCTTGTTGCTATGCACAACCACCCACGACGCC